>JASAMW010002723.1:0-16247 GCA_030247985.1 Epsilonema sp. ZAB3_2
GGATCATTTACATATTATGTCACCGTGAGGCAGGGTCTCTTTCTGACTGCCGAAAAGTGATGTAGTGGTGACGGTGGGGGGGGGGGGGTGTCAGCAGCTGAGGCTGCAGTGATGATGATGATGTATGTATGTAGTATATACTGTACTACGTACATAGTATAGGTCACAGGGGGGGGAGGGGAGGCTCAGCGGCTACAAAATGTGATGTAGTGGTGACGGTGTGGGGGGAGGGGGTTCCCCCTGCCAGCAGCCATCAGCCGGTGACGTAATATGTAAATGATCCCTAATAATGTAGTAATATTTGGTCGTGACCGCTAGTATGGGAAAAATTTTCAGAAGTGTATTTTTAGGCAACTCTGAGTTCCAAATTTCAAAAATTTTCGCACTACACACGCAATTTTCTCGAGCAAATTTTGCCAAATGCAGCATTTATTACAAAATCAGCTCAATTGCACCATGAAAAAGGTTTACAATTGTATTTTTGACTACAAAATCAAACTCTGAACCAAAAAATTGGCTCAAAAATCCAACCCTGAACCTAAAGTTTAAGGTTTCTTTCCCAATTTTTGCCATTTTCTCTTTCCTTTTCCATGATTCAGTAACAAATTCTGCATGCTTTTAGCTAAGTCTGGCTTCAACTGGTGAATTTTGCATGATCAAATTTCAATATGGGTATCTGTGTAGTAATGAACCCTGAGTGCCATAGTAATGAGGCATTTTGAGACCTGGCAACCTTGAATCGGATTAGTCCGCCATCTGAAGCATAAAAACTTTCCGTCCCAACGTTGCCCTGACTTGACTTAAACAAACAACAGATTATGAGAGAAAAAAGATGCGGCGGATTACTATGACCACTTGACCCACTAATGGGTCGCCTTCAATACCTGTAAGCTATCGGCGAGTTGAGCAAGGATAACACGCACGTGCAATTACCTCCGCTCTCAAGATGCCGTTCAAGTACCCGCGAGTTGCTCGCCGGTTGCATGCGCGTTACTTGCAACTCCAATAAAACGCGCGCAATCGTACCTCTACTTTTGACCAGTAGGGTACATACATGTATACTGATTCGGTGAATTCTTCCCCAAATGAGAATTCTCCCCCGAAGCATGCGAATTCTCCCCCAAAAATACGAATTGTCTCCCACACGAATTGTCCCCCACACATTATGCGAATAGTACCCGAACCAAATCAAACTGCATAAATAAAAAAAACCTGATTTGCACATAAAAAAATAATGCAACTTTGCTAATGGCCAACTGCCTGTGATACTGTCAAGTCAACATCCGTCTGCTTCAAATTGTCGATCTTCCACCGTGCTTGGTGCCAGTCCTTCGGGCCCACTGCTCTCCTCCACCTCGCGCCGTTTCTCTCTCCACCTCTCCATAGCTGGGCGGATCGATGGGAACAGGTTGCATTCTCTGCTCCACTTGTACATCCGCTGGTATATCTTCCATGCAAAATGCGTCGTTGGCGTAATTATTGGGCGTCGAGGTCTGGTACAGGCCCATTCTGCCACTTGCAGATGAAAAGTGCACATCCGAGATGGAGAGAATGTGCAGGCCGGTCGCTCCAGCAGGTTGCGCGGCGGCGGTATTGGGGTTACCGCCTGCCGCCTCTCGCTTAATCTTCGCCTTGGCTTCGTAGTATCGCCCTGCCTGTAGACAGATGGTGACAAACCAGGCGCTGAGCAGGAAATAGACGACAACGAACCCCAGCAAGCCGGCGTAGAAGCTGGCATTTGGCATCTGCATGATGAACATGATCAGAATTATGATCACACTCACTCCCAGCAACATCTCCACTAGTTTCAGGAGGATGTAGGGCAGCAGATTGGCGTAGTCTTCTTTGTTGACCGCTTGCCAAAGGAGGAAGATGGATAAAGGGGGGGATCTGGCAGGAAAATTAGTACGGACACGGAGCAGTCAAGTTTCATAGCTTTCTTACATTTGAAGGCACCTACACAATGTAAATATTTCATCCTCTTTCGATCTTATCCTATATTTTGTGGCCGATTTTTCCCCTGTGAGTCAGGGAATCAGGAAGGGGATTTCGCTACTACGGTATTTTGCGTATTTCAACTGATCACAGAGGCAAAATCGGGTCCTTATGGGGTTTCGATTGAATACAGAGGAATTGAGGAAGAGAGCAATTTTACAAAGAATCCTTATGCTTCAAGTGTGTGAAAAATGAACTCGGCTTTTCCTTGCTAATTTTCTGCCAGATCCCCCTTTAAAAGAAAACCAGCTGCATATATGATACCCAAAAACCAAAACCCGGGTGACCTGTTAGATAATATCATGGCGATGGAGCACAGCATGGCCCAGAGACTGCCCAAGGTGAGCTCGATGGCGGCGACAAAGCGAACACCCAATGAGACGCCGCAACAGCCGCCGACTACACGCGGTTCGCGGGGAAGAATGAGCGAATTTTGCATTCGAGATGATGTGGAAGGATAGGAAGATCCTAATCCCAGGTCCATCGCTCGTCTCAGAGTTTGGTCTCACGGTGTGTTGCCAGCTGAAAAGTTTTGCGTTGCCATGTATTTTACCAAATCTCAAGCAGACAATTCTCTTGCAGCAAGCATGAGGAGATGAAAGCTGAGCTAGTACTTGACTTTTCTTGTTGTGTCAATCAGCGAGACATGAAAATTGAGGTTGGAGAGCGGTAAAGATACTAAAATAGTAATGTGTGGTAAAAAGCTCGCAGTGAATAGCTCAAACAGCAGCGCACACAGTCTTCGCATAGTAGCTACATACGTAAGTAGTAGTGCATTCCGAGCAGAGTAGAAGCAGTGACCTGGTTGCCATGCTAACACAACAAGGAAAAGCAGGAGCTATTGTGTCAGACTGGAGCCCATAGCCAACTGCATACATTAGTGTACAGTACTACAGTAGTACATGTATGTACTGCGCATAATTATCTCCCTCTCCCTCTCCTCACATCAGCAGGGCATTTATGCTTCTTGACATTTCTTTGTGAGCAGTGGAGTGGATCGTGGATTTTGCCAGCTGCATTTTGTCAGCCTACTGCCATGCAAATTCCTTGCCGTCTTTTGCTCGCCACCGTGCTTTTTGTCAACGGAAGAAAGAGCGGAGCGAAATATAACTTTGCTACCATTGCATCAAGGACTTCTAGAAAGGAAGGAAGCTTTAAGCTTCTAGGAGTCCTTGCATTGCATGAAAACCATGGACACCTTGAAAGTAAACATAGACACTAGAATGGGGGAGGACGACCGCCTCACAATACAGGTTTTCCAACGTGGTCTGACAGTGTTCTTAGAATAATAGTGACAAAATTGATTCAGGGTGGACAGTTTTCAATCAACATATGAACTACACATAAAAACCTATTCTATAATTACAAAAACATGCATAGCAGTCACATGGGTTCCATAAAATGACAAAGAACACTGGAAATACAATACAAATCATATGTCCCCATTCAATAGGTAACAGTTATGTTTTCTGACTTTTGAGCTTCAAAACGTAGTTATGATTGGAGTAGGACCCTTTCCACATGCTGTTCATTTTCGACAAATGATGCCAAGAGTATTGCCTTGTTCTTTGCCATGCAGTTGAACAGTTTCGAGACAAGTCCAGCTGCAAAATTGTACCCATTACTCCAGTACAGTTTGTTGACTGAGATTTCTTCCAGCAGGCCATATTCCTGCAGCAGCTGGCAAATAACCAGCTCAAATATGGGCTTCTGAAGCCATGGCGCATGAAGACTATTCACTTCTCCACTGTTGTTGTGATAGCAGCAAACATTTCCCAGGAGTGCAGCCCAATGCCATGCCATGGGCCAGAGGATGGTTTGATTTGATGAGTCCATCACAATGCACCTGCGCCAAAAAACGCATCAAGTTGCATTAATATCCATGCAACAATCATTATTCAATGTGTCTGACCTTATGCAAATGCCCAATGTCCAAGGACAAATGCCCGAAAATTGTTTTAGTACATCTTATG
This sequence comes from Epsilonema sp. ZAB3_2, assembly GCA_030247985.1. NCBI lineage: Eukaryota > Metazoa > Nematoda > Chromadorea > Desmodorida > Epsilonematidae > Epsilonema > Epsilonema sp. ZAB3_2. The sequence goes on from JASAMW010002723.1 coordinate 3,969, forward strand.
CCATCTAAGCCCTAAGGCATTTCTGTGCACTGAACATTGGGTGTCATATATGTATATGTACGCTACATCATATGTATGTCCATTGTCTGAATACTGTCCATATCCATACTATCAAGTTTTCCAGCCTTGACTCCAATCGCAACAGTGCCATATCACCACCTCCACAGAACAAAATTTGAACCAAATTGGTTCTTTAGGAGTAGAGATATGACAAGATTCATGATTGGAGTTGAGGCTGAAAAACCATAGACACTAAAACAGGGTTCGGACAAGAAGGACCAAAAAAATTTAAAGGACCCAAAATAAAAATAAAGTACCAAAATAAGGCAGTCTATTACCATTACATGAGCAGTTTATTGCAGGCATTCAGCATGCACCAATTTTGCTTATCACGCGACGCAAGCAGAAAAATGTAAAACTGTCAGATATTGTATCTGAGTATGGTGCATGTGAGTGTTTGCAATGTCCGGTGGCGTGATTTCTGCCCTGTGTGATCTATTTCTGCATGTGTGAATGTGTCATTCTTGCCATGTGCTCCTCCTCTGTGCGGTCTGCCCGATAAACCGTTTCCTCCCCAACCAGACACGCTTCTTCTTCGCGACATGGTAGCAGAGACGTGCGCGCCGTTCTACAGATTCCTCTGGTTGGCGGAAATCTTCATTTTCCGGTCGGGAGGATCCGGAGGGACGTATCGATTCCGGTTGAACAATTTCCGTCAAGCGCGCCCATGGCAATGGCCAAGGATCAAGGATGTTCACCGGGAAGGCCTGCAGTCAAGGCCGTCAGTCATCGCAGAGATGAATGGGCAAGCCTCCAGTCACAACCAATCAAGTGGTTGCGAACCGACGCGATGGTTCAGCATCAAGAAAATCTCTACCAAGCAAGGAGAAGCAAGCAAATGTGGAGTCAAATCTCCAATCGATGCAGTAAATCTGCGAAATATCATCTCGATTGTCAGTCAGTGGATCATCTCATTGATGGTTGGTGTGCTTCCTCACGGTCATGGATTCAGTTCGGTTCGAGGTGCAAAAGGGGCACAACATGAAATTGGATGCACAGGTGCACCAATCTCCCAAAAGGGAGTCGATCGTTCCAGGCCTACATAGGTTACACAACCATAGTGAATGAGGATGAGCTCTGATATGTAAAATTGCCCAAAGGGGTTGTATCAATCTCTTCCGCACTTAAATATCCCTGACGAAGTACATGAGATGTAAATGAGCTTGCATAGATGCTTTGTGTAGAAAATAAACATATGGACAATGTCCATCTTTCGTGGCTGATTGAAATGACTAGGTTAGGCTGCCCTACTATATGCACAATTGAGGTTGAGCTGGCAGGTCTCACTTAAAATGTACGTACAGTACATCGTACCCGGGATATCGGGTAATTATCTAGGTATGTACATGCAGATATGTACATCGGTCCTCATCAATGCTATTATGCTTTCATGTCAATAGGATCGCAACCTTCAAGCGATTTATTGTTTTCGTGGGGGAGGACCTCAGAGGCTAAGTGTTATGCAAATCATCAATATGATGGTAAACTGACAGTAGGAAAGTGTAGAAGCCGCATAGCAGTTTCTGTTGAGCTTCCACTGTCTAGTATGTTGCATTGCACTCTTGTGCTTTCGCGTGATTGAGCTGCTGTGTGTGAAATAGTGTTCTGTTGAGTGCAAACTTTGCTGTTCTGGGAGTGTCAGATATTGTATCTGAGTATGGTGCATGTGAGTGTTTGCAATGTCCCGTGGCGTGATTTCTGCCCTGTGTGATCTATTTCTGCATGTGTGAATGTGTCATTCTTGCCATGTGCTCCTCCTCTGTGCGGTCTGCCCGATAAACCGTTTCCTCCCCAACCAGACACGCTTCTTCTTCGCGACAAAAACAATAGATTGTAGATTGTGTTTTTTATCTGCGAGCGAAGCGAGCAGAAGTTTTTTGCAAATTTCGACTATATTTTAGCCCAAACCATAAAATTTGAGTATCACATCATTTCGACTATATCAAATAAAATTCAAGTACAATCTGAGTATTTCGAGTATGCGCGAGCACCCTGATGATGATTAGCTAGGCTTATAGGAATAGTAGCTCATATAACTGTATAAGTGGCTGCATCTATCTAGCTAATGACCAGCTTACATACAACGCAGGCAGGTTCAGGTACCCTACAGTACATGGGGTTTACCCAGGGATACAACTGGAGGCGGGATTAACCCAACATAATGTCTTAGTGGGAGAATTGTGGTCTGCGAGCGGAGCGAGCAGAAAATTTTTGCAATTTGAGCCCAAAAATACCCTAAAACTGGACCCCAAAAAAATTTGTAAAGGACCGACATGGAAATAAAGGACTTTTAAAGGACTTAAAGTACCTAAGGTGAAAAAAAGGACCTCTAAAGGACTTAAAGGATATAAAGGACCTGTCCGAACCCTGCACTAAAATGGTAGTAGTAGCCATCATAAAGTAGTTGCCTCATAGCAAATTATGTGCTCGTCTCATGGCAAAATATTATTTTTACAAAACGTCTATGGAAAACCCTGTGGAAAAGTTACAGCATGTACCTTTTGGAGGCGTTTGTTCCATCTCCTTCTTGCCCAATGCCATAGTCTTGTTGCTCCTTTGAAAGAATTCCAGCTCATGACAAGGGTCGAAGGTCCTAAAGGAGGGTCGAAAGTGTTTTCCTGTGGTCGCTGCTGCCTGCGCTGCATTACTAGGGAAACGTAAAGTTCCTGAGGGGTATTGCAGGTCGGAAATACTGTTGCCTTTTCTCTTGCGCTTGTGAGGCATGTTTTTCTTCATCGCTTCTTCTCTATCATCCGATTTGTCATTAGAATGAAGAGAATCATCTGCAGATATTTTTAAAATTCTTTTTATTCAAAAAGTGGAAGTAGTGGCACGTACCCCTAGAGTGCACATCCTTCGTTGCGTGCCTGTCGCTTCGCTTTGCTTCATCCAACGCGCTTAGCGAAGCGGAACGTGTGCTCCAGGTAATCGCTCGTCTCGTGGCAAATTATTTTACAAAATATGGGTAATTACTATCACACACCCAAACACCCAACACCCAAATGACACCCAAACACCCAAAGCATAGACTACTCTAAAAATCGAACCACACATGGCTCCGTCTATCTTACACAAACAATTTATTTCACAAACAAGCAAAATTTTTGCACAAACAAATTTAGCAACCTGTATTTTTGAAAAACTATTCATGACTAACCATGTTCAGTTAACTCCTCCCGGATTTCAAAGTCTCCAACGCCAACTGGTTTAGCAACCATTGACAACTGACTCATGGAGGAGTTGTGCAACCATTGACAACCAACATAGTTGTGCAATCATTGACAACCGTTGCCATGGTTACGTACTTTTCATTTGTTGGTTGTCAATGGTTGCACAACTCCTCCATATTATGATGGTGCACAACCAGTTGGTGTTGGAGACTGAAATCTGGGAGGAGTTATCAACAGTTTTTAACCAGCTCTGATATCCCATGACATGCTAGGCCCACTGGTCACATTGTCACCCCCAGGTCACCTGCTGGGCCAGGCAGGCCTGCTAAAAAATTTCCCTTCAATGCCAGCACATGCCTTGGACAAGTTAGTCATCTCCTGATAAAAAAACTGATGATTGAGCTTGGTGCATAAATTTTTTGAAGTGGGCCTACTGGGGCCAATCAGGTGACCCACAGGGGACTTTTGGGTGACCCAAAGGTGGCCTGGTGGTGACCTGCAGTCCAAGCAGATCATCGGATGTCAGAGCTCATTAAGTTTGCAGATTATAATTTTCTGCCTATGTCTCATCTGTTTCCCAGATGCCCAGGTTGGTTTTCAAAACATCTTTTCAAACCTTGTTTGAGGGTCATGTGCAAGTCACCCATGGGTCACCCGATTGGCCTGGTGGGCCCACTCCAAAAAAATGATGACCAAGCTCAATAGTCGTTTTTCAATGTTGGAATATTACTAACTTCCATGGCATGTGGCATGTGACTGAAGAAATTTTTGCAGAACTGCCAGGCCCAACAGGTGACCAAACTACTGGAAAAGTACTGGTACTGGTACTGGGACCAGGTGTACTGGAAAAGTGTTGGTTGGCTGAACATGGTCAGTCATGAATCGTTTTTTTCAAAAATACAGATTGCTCACTTTTTGTTTGTGCAAACATTTTGTTTGTGAAAGAATTTGTTTGTGTAAGATAGACGGAGCCATGTGCGGTCTGATTTTTAGAGTAGTCCATGCTTTGGGTGTTTGGGTGTCATTTGGGTGTTGGGTGTTTGGGCATAGAGCCTTCAATACCTTCGGTACTGGAGGGCAGGCGCTCAATACTGACGATACCGATGTAGGCTTATATTTTTGTCTAGAAATTGTAGTACAACAAAAGCCACGAGACGCAGTTAAAATTGCCACATGGTTCCAAAAAGACTACAGTTCATAACGTTCGAACATGTACCCCTAGAGCGCGCGCTACGCGCGCCTGTCGCATTCCTTTTCCCACGTGGCGCGCGGCGCCGTGCGCAGCAAAGCGAAGCGCTCGCTCTAGGAGTACATGGCTTGATTTTTGAATCGAAAATTCGATCACAAGAAGATTCGTACGAACGAAACGAGAATCGGATGTGTTCTTGAATGGACAAGGAAGGCTGTGGCATCGAAGGCACATGAAAAATGCCCAGAAAGTGCTGCGTTGAGGGCTGTGGGAATGGTTATGATATTCAGCCAGCGGAGGAGAGGAAAAAGTTCTCATATTGCAAAGTTCCGCCCTCCGGCGCAATTAGAACTGCATGAAGGAGAAGATTCATCGTGGTACAGGATCAAATTATCAGAAACCGTGGTGTACAACGAAAACCAGCTCCGTTTGCTCAAGACATTTCAAAGAAAGCGACTTTGTGGAGTTAAGGTGAGTATCAAGGTTATGTATGTATGTGTATGTCACATACATATTATGTATGTTATGGTGTTATCAAAAATTTATAATTGGGATTAGGGGAAGAATGGAGGACGTAGTGTAAACGAAGGAGGCAATCACTGACTCACATTCTTCGTTTACACTACGTCCTCCATTCTTCCCACAAGAATTATAAATTTTTGGTGTTATGTATGTCACATACATATACATACGTATGTACATGCGTCTCGTCAATGCATACTGTAATGTTCCGTGTATAGCCCCCTCTCGTGTATGAGCCCCCCTCGTGTATAGCCCCCCCCCTAATCGGCCACTAACGTCTTTTGCCCTCATGTATAGCCCCCTATTGCGAAACGCGAAAAGCAAGAGAAATCCAGTGTTTTTGAGCTAAAAACAGCGTTTTTGAGGTGTTTTGACGCATAGGAGTTTATCTGCACCTCATTTGGACCAGTTCTGATCATTTTGCAAGTGATATCTCTTCAAGGGAAAATTTTTGGTTGCAAAAATTTCACAATTTTTCAAGTTAACCCTCTTCGAAATCCCAGGCGTCCGCTTGTCCGTTGACACCCGGCGGACGGGGTTTGCCCCGTCCGTGGACGGGGTTTGTTTTTCAAGGGAAAACAACGAAAAGTCGGCTTCCGTGGTAGTCTGCAAGAGAAAAGGAAAAGTATTTCAGACATGCAATACCCATCAGGAAATTTATGTTTCATAGTAATGCAGCGAGGCAGCAGCGACAAGGAAAACACTTTCGACCCTCTTTTAGGACATTCGACCATTGTATGAGATGGAATTCTTTCAAAGGAGAAAAGAATATGGCATTGGGCAAGAAGGAGATGGAAAAACGCCTCAAAAGGTAATGCTGTAACTTTTCAAGGGTTTTCATAGACGTTTTTGTAAAAATAATATTTTGCATGAGACGAGCAATAATTTGATATGAGGAAATACTTTATGATGGCTACTACTACATTTTAGTGAGGGTTGTAAGGTCTTTTATATCTTTTAAGTCTTTTAGAGGTCCTTTTTTTTCACATTAGGTACTTTAAGTCTTTTAAAAGTCTTTTATTTCATGTCGGTCTTTTAAAATTTTTTTGGGGTCAGTTTTAGGGTATTTTTGGGCTCAAATTGAAAAATTTTTGCTGCTCCGCTCGCAGAGATTATTTTCACTAAGAATTATGTTGGGTTAATCCCGCCTCAGTTGTATCTGGGTAAACCCATGTACTGTAGGGTATGAACCTGCTTGCGTTGTATGTAAGCTGGTCATTAGCTAGATAGATGCAGCCACTTATAAGTTATATGAGCTACTATTCTTATAAGCCTAGCTAATCATCATCAGGGTGCTCGCGCATACTCGAAATACTCAGATTGTACTTGAATTTTATTTGATATAGTCGAAATGATGTGATACTCAAATTTTATGGTTTGGGCTAAAATATAGTCGAAATTTGCAAAAAACTTCTGCTCGCTTCGCTCGCAGATAAAAAACACAATCTACAATCTATTGTTTTTGTCGCGAAGAAGAAGCGTGTCTGGTTGGGGAGGAAACGGTTTATCGGGCATACTTCACCACAGAGGAGAAGCACATGGCAAGAATGACACATTCACACATGCAGAAATAGATCACACAGGGCAGAAATCACGCCACGGGACATTGCAAACACTCACATGCACCATACTCAGATACAATATCTGACACTCCCAGAACAGCAAAGTTTGCACTCAACAGAACACTATTTCACACACAGCAGCTCAATCACGCTAAAGCACAGAGAGTGCAATGCAACATACTGAGACAGTGGAAGCTCAACAGAAACTGCTATGCGGCTTCTACACTTTCCTCTACTGTCAGTTTACCATCATATTGATGATTTGCATAACACTTAGCCCTCTGGGTCCTCCCCCACGAAAACAATAAATCGCTTGAAGGTTGCGAATCCTATTGACATGAAAGCATAATAGCATTGATGAAGGACCGATGTTAATACATATCTGCATGTACATACCTAGATAATTACCCTATATTCCGGGTACGATGTACTGTACGTACATTTTCAAGTGAGACCTGCCAGCTCAACATCAATTGTGCATATAGTAGGGCAGCCTAACCTAGTCATTTCAATCAGCCACGAAAGATGGACATTGTCCATATGTTTATTTTCTACACAAAGCATCTATGCAAGCTCATTTACATCTCATGTACTTCGTCAGGGATATTTAAGTGCGGAAGAGATTGATACAACCCCTTTGGGCAATTTTACATATCAGAGCTCATCCTCATTCACTATGGTTGTGTAACCTATGTAGGCCTGGAACGATCGACTCCCTTTTGGGAGATTGGTGCACCTGTGCATCCAATTTCATGTTGTGCCCCTTTTGCACCTCGAACCGAACTGAATCCATGACCGTGAGGAAGCACACCAACCATCAATGAGATGATCCACTGACTGACAATCGAGATGATATTTCGCAGATTTACTGCATCGATTGGAGATTTGACTCCACATTTGCTTGCTTCTCCTTGCTTGGTAGAGATTTTCTTGATGCTGAACCATCGCGTCGGTTCGCAACCACTTGATTGGTTGTGACTGGAGGCTTGCCCATTCATCTCTGCGATGACTGACGGCCTTGACTGCAGGCCTTCCCGGTGAACATCCTTGATCCTTGGCCATTGCCATGGGCGCGCTTGACGGAAATTGTTCAACCGGAATCGATACGTCCCTCCGGATCCTCCCGACCGGAAAATGAAGATTTCCGCCAACCAGAGGAATCTGTAGAACGGCGCGCACGTCTCTGCTACCATGTCGCGAAGAAGAAGCGTGTCTGGTTGGGGAGGAAACGGTTTATCGGGCAGACCGCACAGAGGAGGAGCACATGGCAAGAATGACACATTCACACATGCAGAAATAGATCACACAGGGCAGAAATCACGCCACCGGACATTGCAAACACTCACATGCACCATACTCAGATACAATATCTGACAGTTTTACATTTTTCTGCTTGCGTCGCGTGATAAGCAAAATTGGTGCATGCTGAATGCCTGCAATAAACTGCTCATGTAATGGTAATAGACTGCCTTATTTTGGTACTTTATTTTTATTTTGGGTCCTTTAAATTTTTTTGGTCCTTCTTGTCCGAACCCTGTTTTAGTGTCTATGGTTTTTCAGCCTCAACTCCAATCATGAATCTTGTCATATCTCTACTCCTAAAGAACCAATTTGGTTCAAATTTTGTTCTGTGGAGGTGGTGATATGGCACTGTTGCGATTGGAGTCAAGGCTGGAAAACTTGATAGTATGGATATGGACAGTATTCAGACAATGGACATACATATGATGTAGCGTACATATACATATATGACACCCAATGTTCAGTGCACAGAAATGCCTTAGGGCTTAGATGGCATAAGATGTACTAAAACAATTTTCGGGCATTTGTCCTTGGACATTGGGCATTTGCATAAGGTCAGACACATTGAATAATGATTGTTGCATGGATATTAATGCAACTTGATGCGTTTTTTGGCGCAGGTGCATTGTGATGGACTCATCAAATCAAACCATCCTCTGGCCCATGGCATGGCATTGGGCTGCACTCCTGGGAAATGTTTGCTGCTATCACAACAACAGTGGAGAAGTGAATAGTCTTCATGCGCCATGGCTTCAGAAGCCCATATTTGAGCTGGTTATTTGCCAGCTGCTGCAGGAATATGGCCTGCTGGAAGAAATCTCAGTCAACAAACTGTACTGGAGTAATGGGTACAATTTTGCAGCTGGACTTGTCTCGAAACTGTTCAACTGCATGGCAAAGAACAAGGCAATACTCTTGGCATCATTTGTCGAAAATGAACAGCATGTGGAAAGGGTCCTACTCCAATCATAACTACGTTTTGAAGCTCAAAAGTCAGAAAACATAACTGTTACCTATTGAATGGGGACATATGATTTGTATTGTATTTCCAGTGTTCTTTGTCATTTTATGGAACCCATGTGACTGCTATGCATGTTTTTGTAATTATAGAATAGGTTTTTATGTGTAGTTCATATGTTGATTGAAAACTGTCCACCCTGAATCAATTTTGTCACTATTATTCTAAGAACACTGTCAGACCACGTTGGAAAACCTGTATTGTGAGGCGGTCGTCCTCCCCCATTCTAGTGTCTATGTTTACTTTCAAGGTGTCCATGGTTTTCATGCAATGCAAGGACTCCTAGAAGCTTAAAGCTTCCTTCCTTTCTAGAAGTCCTTGATGCAATGGTAGCAAAGTTATATTTCGCTCCGCTCTTTCTTCCGTTGACAAAAAGCACGGTGGCGAGCAAAAGACGGCAAGGAATTTGCATGGCAGTAGGCTGACAAAATGCAGCTGGCAAAATCCACGATCCACTCCACTGCTCACAAAGAAATGTCAAGAAGCATAAATGCCCTGCTGATGTGAGGAGAGGGAGAGGGAGATAATTATGCGCAGTACATACATGTACTACTGTAGTACTGTACACTAATGTATGCAGTTGGCTATGGGCTCCAGTCTGACACAATAGCTCCTGCTTTTCCTTGTTGTGTTAGCATGGCAACCAGGTCACTGCTTCTACTCTGCTCGGAATGCACTACTACTTACGTATGTAGCTACTATGCGAAGACTGTGTGCGCTGCTGTTTGAGCTATTCACTGCGAGCTTTTTACCACACATTACTATTTTAGTATCTTTACCGCTCTCCAACCTCAATTTTCATGTCTCGCTGATTGACACAACAAGAAAAGTCAAGTACTAGCTCAGCTTTCATCTCCTCATGCTTGCTGCAAGAGAATTGTCTGCTTGAGATTTGGTAAAATACATGGCAACGCAAAACTTTTCAGCTGGCAACACACCGTGAGACCAAACTCTGAGACGAGCGATGGACCTGGGATTAGGATCTTCCTATCCTTCCACATCATCTCGAATGCAAAATTCGCTCATTCTTCCCCGCGAACCGCGTGTAGTCGGCGGCTGTTGCGGCGTCTCATTGGGTGTTCGCTTTGTCGCCGCCATCGAGCTCACCTTGGGCAGTCTCTGGGCCATGCTGTGCTCCATCGCCATGATATTATCTAACAGGTCACCCGGGTTTTGGTTTTTGGGTATCATATATGCAGCTGGTTTTCTTTTAAAGGGGGATCTGGCAGAAAATTAGCAAGGAAAAGCCGAGTTCATTTTTCACACACTTGAAGCATAAGGATTCTTTGTAAAATTGCTCTCTTCCTCAATTCCTCTGTATTCAATCGAAACCCCATAAGGACCCGATTTTGCCTCTGTGATCAGTTGAAATACGCAAAATACCGTAGTAGCGAAATCCCCTTCCTGATTCCCTGACTCACAGGGGAAAAATCGGCCACAAAATATAGGATAAGATCGAAAGAGGATGAAATATTTACATTGTGTAGGTGCCTTCAAATGTAAGAAAGCTATGAAACTTGACTGCTCCGTGTCCGTACTAATTTTCCTGCCAGATCCCCCCTTTATCCATCTTCCTCCTTTGGCAAGCGGTCAACAAAGAAGACTACGCCAATCTGCTGCCCTACATCCTCCTGAAACTAGTGGAGATGTTGCTGGGAGTGAGTGTGATCATAATTCTGATCATGTTCATCATGCAGATGCCAAATGCCAGCTTCTACGCCGGCTTGCTGGGGTTCGTTGTCGTCTATTTCCTGCTCAGCGCCTGGTTTGTCACCATCTGTCTACAGGCAGGGCGATACTACGAAGCCAAGGCGAAGATTAAGCGAGAGGCGGCAGGCGGTAACCCCAATACCGCCGCCGCGCAACCTGCTGGAGCGACCGGCCTGCACATTCTCTCCATCTCGGATGTGCACTTTTCATCTGCAAGTGGCAGAATGGGCCTGTACCAGACCTCGACGCCCAATAATTACGCCAACGACGCATTTTGCATGGAAGATATACCAGCGGATGTACAAGTGGAGCAGAGAATGCAACCTGTTCCCATCGATCCGCCCAGCTATGGAGAGGTGGAGAGAGAGAAACGGCGCGAGGTGGAGGAGAGCAGTGGGCCCGAAGGACTGGCACCAAGCACGGTGGAAGATCGAGAATTTGAAGCAGACGGATGTTGACTTGACAGTATCACAGGCAGTTGGCCATTAGCAAAGTTGCATTATTTTTTTATGTGCAAATCAGGTTTTTTTTATTTATGCAGTTTGATTTGGTTCGGGTACTATTCGCATAATGTGTGGGGACAATTCGTGTGGGAGACAATTCGTATTTTTGGGGGGGAGAATTCGCATGCTTCGGGGGAGAATTCTCATTTGGGGAAGAATTCACCGAATCAGTATACATGTATGTACCCTACTGGTCAAAAGTAGAGGTACGATTGCGCGCGTTTTATTGGACTTGCCAGTAACGCGCATGCAACCGGCGAGCAACTCGCGGGTACTTGAACGGCATCTTGAGAGCGGAGGTAATTGCACGTGCGTGTTATCCTTGCTCAACTCGCCGATAGCTTACAGGTATTGAAGGCGACCCATTAGTGGGTCAAGTGGTCATAATAATCCGCCGCGTCTTTTCTCTCATAATCTGTTGTTTGTTCAAGTCAAGTCAGGGCAACGTTAGGACGGAAAGTTTTTATGCTTCAGATGGCGGACTAATCCGATTCAAGGTGCCAGGTCTCAAAATGACTCATTACTATGGCACTCAGGGTTCATTACTACACAATACCCATATTGAAATTTGATCATGCAAAATTCACCAGTTGAAGCCAGACTTAGCTAAAAGCATGCAGAATTTGTTCTGAATCATGAAAAGGAAAGAGAAAATGGCAAAAAATTGGGAAAGAAACCTTGAACTTTTGGTTCAGGGTTGGATTTTTGAGCCAATTTTTTGGTTCAGAGTTTGATTTTGTAGTCAAAAATACAATTGTAAACCTTTTTCATGGTGCAATTGAGCTGATTTCATAATAAATGCTGCATTTGGCAAAATTTGCTCGAGAAAATTGCGTGTGTAGTGCGAAAATTTTTGAAATTTGGAACTCAGAGTTGCCTAAAAATACACTTCTGAAAATTTTTCCCATACTAGCGGTCACGACCAAATATTACTACATTATTAGGGATCATTTACATATTATGTCACCGCTAGGGGAGGGGGTGCCCCCCTCCTCCGACTGCCGTAAAGTGATGTCAGTGGTGACCCCCCCGGGGGGGGGGTTGGCCGCTGCGGCCGTGCAGTGATGATGATGATGATGTATGTAGATGAGCAATATGATGTACTGTACTGTGTGCATAGTATAGGCCGTAGGGAGGGGGAGGCCCTGCGGCCTTACCGGCGGAAAAGTGATGTAGCGGTGATGGTGTGGGGAGGGGGTACCCCTGACCAGCAGCCATCAGCCTGGCCACGTAATATGTAAAT
>JASAMW010002724.1:0-20733 GCA_030247985.1 Epsilonema sp. ZAB3_2
CCCATGGGGCGTTTTTTGTCATATTGTAATTTTCTTTTTGTTTTGAACAATACAATACATAAATCAATTTGCTTGTTTAGCCTACGAAGCGGGCTTCTGTTCTGTTCGAGTTCCCAACCATTGTGTTGCATCAAACTTCAAACGCCCCGCCATTTCCGATCACGGATATTCGACGTATCGTCCACATCCGAGACCGTATTATCCCAAGCAAAGAACCCCAACTCATTTTCGACCCATACAATATCGCAACAACTGTGCAGTATTTTAAAACTCCAGCTCCGTCCGATGTCCGCACGCATACGTGGGCAATCCAGGAGGCGCTCCCCTCCGAACCAGCTTGCCGATAAACACTAGCCCAGACATCCAAATGGAGAACTCCGGCTAAGTGGTAGAATCAACTTTCGAAAACCAGCTGCAAAAAGCCAGCCAAGCGGTTATCAGTCGAGAAAATCTGGTGCTTTTGGTTATATGTAGTTAATCCACATTATATCGTGCAAATCGCTAACTCTTGATGTATTATTATACAGCAGTAACCGACACGTTTGTTTAAAGTATGTAGTCAAGGAGTTTAGGTCAAGACAACAGAAAAATGCAATAAGTGCAGTAAAAGCGATCAAGGGGAGGGGCACGAAATAGTTACATTTACATGTAATTACTAGTACGAAATCAATCTCCTGCCCCGATTGCCTTAATTGCAATTACCTGCTATCCGTGGACTTTTTATTAAGTTAAAGTACTACTCTACACAATGCTGGTTCCTTATGCTCTACTCCCATTATTTGCTTGTGGGCTTCATTTCCATGTACATTGTCATCTTACCGGAAACAAGAACGTATACGTATACATAAGGAGGGTACAATACCGGTACACCGGAACGTATGCACATGCAGCACTTAAAAAAGTTTTCAATAATTTTGCTTCGGTAAATCCGCCTTATCTTGTCATGTGGCAATGCGTGGCTGTTCGGACGATGCCTACATTGTACAAAAGCAAGGCGTATGTAAACTGTAATGCGTGCGTGCAATATGTATGTAACAACATATATATATATATACTGTTACTGTATAAGTCACAAAGTGGTATGTGTCTGTATTCACATACTTACGTTAAACGTTCACTACCCATACTCATAATGGAACTACCGCAAAAACCCCTCACTCAGGGTAGGTACTTACGTCCGTTGCGTACTAATGTACACACACAAACATACGTACTAAGTGCAACAAGTATACAGTAACCTATATGTAGATATAGATATGCATAAATGCAGTCTAACTTTTGACTTGAGGATGAAGGTGATTCTTGGCCTCGGTAGGTACAAGAATCTCGCCCGCGAATTTTCATTTTAGTGCCGAGATAAGTGGCAAAATTTTGACGACTCAGACATCGGGGGACACTAATCTCTATCCCTTCTCCATCCCTTAAAGGAGGTATCTGGCGGGAATTTAGTACGGGAAGGGCAAATTTCACATTTCTTTTGAGGGGCCTATCTGATGTAAAATTGCATCCTCTTTCGATCTAACCCTACATTCTGGAGCCGATTTTGCGTCTGTGAGGCGGCGTCCCACGACCCACACATCCGATTCCACTCCCAAAATCGGCCTTCTCTGCGACGCCTTCGTCGTCGCGCCGCGCAATTTCGAATTCACTCATGTTTCATAAGGAAAAAAGCATGGAACATAAGTGTTCGAAATTTTGCAGCGCAACGACGAAGGCGTCGCAGAGAAGGCCGATTTTGAGAACGGAAACTACATCTTGTAACTGGGGCGCCGCTCACAGGGCAAGATCGGCTCCATAATGTGGGGTTAGATGGAAAGAGAATAGAATTTTACGTCAGACAGGCTCCTCAATAGTGAAAAATATGAAATTTGCCCTTTCCGTACTAAATCACGCCAGATCCCCCCTTTAACAAAGAGGATGTTTATAGAATTCAATGGCGTGATAACTGCGGATCCATTCGTGTATAAAATGTACACACTGTGTTCTGTTCATACGATCGACAAGATGCTCATGTTGTCACATTTACCATCTCTGTATCACTTAGTGTGTGGTGAAAAGACAAGCGACCTTGTCGAGAGAATGAGCACTAGATGTGGCCTGTGGCAGTTGGGAAGTCTGACTTTTTCTGCTTCTGCTTTGGTCTGACTGCGGGCTGCGGACGTAGAAATCGCGGCTGCTGTCCCAGACCCCCGCCGCCACCACCGCCTTGTCCTCCGTCTTGTCCTCCGCTCACTCAAACACTTTCGCCCCCCTTTCCTCAGCAGACCTTCGGTCCACCCGTCTTCCCCACAGAACCTCCATTTTCCCAACAGAACCACCCATGTTCCCAACAGAACCACCCATGTTCCCAACAGAACCACCCATCTTTCCAACAGAGCCTCCCGTTTTCCCCACAGAGGTGACGCGCTTCCCGTTGACATTTCCTACGGAGCCCACTTCCTTCACTGAAGCACCGTTCACTCCCCAACCGCCGCTGCCCACAGAGCCTCCCTCTCCATCTCAGCCTTACGGAGCTCCCAGCCCCACAGCCTTACATACCTCCACCGCCTCCTCCACCCTCCTCAACCTTACGGTCTACAAGGAGGCTATGGCCCTCCGCCAGCACCAACTGGATACAATTCTAATCAGCACGGTTCCTTCCAGCCTCCACCACCCATTGACACAGTGACGCCTGCAGGCTACATTCCGCCTCCCTCTATCTACAATGTTCCACCTATTTCGCCCAGGTTCCATGCGTCTCCTTTTGGCCACAACGAATTGGTCAGTCGCAGAAGGACAGCTCCAAAGTCACACAATGACCCGCTGGATCCGCTGCCTCCCTTTGGCAGAGGTACGTTTACGTTCACACGCACAAAATGAAGCAGAATACTCTCTTATCGGGATCCCCATAGTGTGCATACGTAGTTAGTACGTAGGTATGTATATGTACATAGTGTGAGCACATAATGTAGTACTGCACTGTGTGTCTTGCGGCTATGTTTCAGATGCCCATGAGAAGTGCTGCTTTTGGGCGAGTCACGACCAGTGTGATTCAAATCCCAGTTGGATGAGACCATACTGTCAAGAATCCTGTGGAACTTCTGGATGCACAGGTTTGTAACAATATCTTATTTATAAAACAATGAATAAAATCTTATCTTATATAACGCCTATTCTCCGGTGCATGGTACATAATAATGTGTATAAGTCAGCTCCTTACGTGGTGTACGTATCTTACATACAGCTCCTATGTACTACATGCCTACGTACTCTCATTAAATCCGAAGTGTAGTGTAGTGTGGTTCCAGAGCTACGGGCACGGAAAGCTGAGGCGTTTATTTTGTACATGATACTGTAGATAAGCCATGTGCAAGCTTTCTATTATTTTAGTTCTGAACGCTCACATCTGCAACGTACATCGACCATTTCAATGTGCAAACTCAACTCCAATTGAATTTTTTCGACTTTCAGCAACCAAATAGAAGACGCCATAATTTGCTGCATGCATTCGACGACATTACTAGCGCAAAAAGTTTCCAAAACAATCGTCATCGTAGTGCAAAAAATAGTGATGGAATTGCCAGTAATCAATTTGCACGTTCCCCCAAAAATTTTAATTTACAGCGGAACACCAATGTGTCAACATTTAACAATGACGCTTCTGGATGGAGCTGGACCTTTTCGATAAAGGACCGAAATAGGTTTATTAACATTCGCCGGTAACTTAATGCAGAGGAATTTAGGTTACTATGAGGTAAACCCGGCCATGGGAAAATCCGGCCATCTAAGCTTCAAAGATGCATATCTCAGCAAACAATGGCCCGATTGAGACAATTATTATATTAATCGATTCTTTGAATTGAACTCTCCTCTTTCAAATATGAGCTGCGACGGTATTTATTTGCTTTAATTGCTGAAACAGTAAGTTCAAAGAAGCTAAGGTGGCCGGGTTTACCCCATGGTCGGGTTTACCTCACAGTACCCTACCTGTGTCATCTGTGACAGTAGGCTAGGCTTAGGTTTGCACTGTGTGCGTATTAGCATGATCAATGTACTGTAGAGCTTGCAAAACGTACATGTGCAATGTACAGTAGGGGACCCGTTTAAATTATGTATACGCGTATGTTCGCGAATAACACTAGTGTCATTCGCGAAGATACGCGTATGCTACGCGTATGAACCGAAACAAGGACTCCTGGAAAGTGAAAAGGACAGCGCCATCTGAGCAAGCGGGAAGAAGAAGAAAATGATGAAAGCCTCTGAGCAAGGGAAAAGAAAGGAAGAATGAAAATATCCGCATAGAATCAATGGGCACAACCTAATTTGTGAAATAAATTGGCACAAAATGCATTTCGTTTCCCTATGATAGGCCTACCTTTCAATATCATACATAGGTGCATGACTGCAGAATAATTCTACTTTGCCAGGCAGTAAATTCGAAGCCCGATATTTGTGCGCAGCTTTTGTCCCCTTTTCCTCCGTCTGCCATGCAGTTTAGCTATTTCCAGGCTTCTGCTTCCTGATTCTGCTGCTGCTCCGTTTTCTCTTTCTTTCTCTCTCTTTTCTTTTCGTTTTTCTAGGAGTCCTTGCGTTGCGTTTTTCGGCAACAGTACGCGTAAACTTCGCGAATACTACGCGTTTCTTCGCGAAGACAGAAATTTTACGCGTATACATAATATAAACGGGTCCCCTACTGTACAATAAACAATCTCTAATCAGCCATGCCAAACTGTACGAACGTAGTATACTATGCTATGCTCACTGTTGGGAGATAAAGGAGTGTTACGGCGGGCATCGCTTTGATTCCTCAGAGATTGCGCCAACTTGAGAGAGCATATATAACATACTACAATATGTACAGTATGTACGTGCCTGTGCCAGTCTCGTTCATCGTGACCGTCATGCTTGAAAGTTTTTCATAGTAAACTTGTGAATGAATAATGAATGTCTCATCTCATTGCCATCTTTTGCCTGCTAGGAGATAAGATCTTTATTAGTGCAACTTTTGATGCCAAGCAGTAAACCGTGATATATGTAGAAAATGATTGTATCTCTTCGGAGAATGATCTCATTCCTTTTATGTACACGTGGTTGGAGATAAGGCGAGTTCTATGTAATGTACTACAACCAGCAAGAAAAAGTGCACATTTTGTTTTGGAGATGTGACTGAAATCAAGTTTTTTCTATCTTGGCCAATAATGACAAATGTGTTGAAACAATTCAATATGAGGTATTCATATTGCCAGAATGCGAGGAAACATCCTTTTTACAGTAATCCGCAGGGTTTTCTGATGAAAAAGAAAGATTCGCCCAGAAGGCAACTTTGCCAGACCACTCATCCAATCCAAACCATATCTACAGTACTGTATCTATTTCATCCTTTCCATTCCATATACTATGGCGTGCATACGTACTGTATATATACTTGAATGGAGCAGGGAGCGCAAACTTATAACTACGCGCCTGAGTAGGTAATGTATTGTATGTACAATATTGTTCATCTATGTATGTGCGTACACTCTACATACAGTACCTGTGTACACGTTATTGGCGCAAACGTAAGAAGTTGTCTGCCATTAAAAACCGAAGCGCATGGCACTCCTTTCTAAGATTACATACACACGTCCACTTCATTGTCGCATATTGTCTCACGTTTTTCCAGAGAATTGTACTGCAAACGCCCATCTGGATATTCCGATATAGATGACATTATGTGCGTATGTACAGTACACTCATGTACAAACATAGTACCAAGAATAATATAACCCGACAAGAATAAGCACTACACCCTAAGAAACGATTGAACCCTGACGCATATTGACTTGATTACAATGGTCGATGATTACAATCAAGGAACATTGATTAGAATAAACCTATATTACACTGCAGGAAAGTAGAAAACAATATATGTATATTACAATCAAGGAAACGCTAAAACAATCAAACCCTCTATTCTAATCAAGATTTTGTCTATGCGAAATCCTATAAAACAATGTATTTTCGTGCATTAGAATGAAGGTTCCTTTTATTACAATAGCGATTCCTGCAATAGAATACACTTTCATGCATTAGAATACGGGTTCCATCAAATAAATAAAGCATGCCTTGTAATGCAAATTCCTTATTTGTAATAGTCGATGATTACACAAGGAACATTGATTAGAATAGAGGGTTTGATTGTTTTAGCGTCCTTGATTGTCATACCGTATTTTTGGGTGTATAGCCCCATGGGGGTATACAAAAATGAGAGGTCCAATGGGGGGTTATACACTGGGGGGGGGGGGGATATACACTGGGGGGATATACACTGGGCAAAATTTATGTTTTTGAGAGGTGTGTAGAGGCATGTTTTTGAGGCCAAAAGTACGTGTTTTAGGGCATAATCGCGGTCAAAACAGGGTTATTCTAGTACAAGACATGCTCAGCTAAGCTTATAGGCATAGTAGCTTGGTGTAGGAGTAGCTATAGCTAGCTTATGACCAGCTTACATAGGGAGGCTAGGTACCTTCCAGTCCTGGGGGGTTATACCAGGGGTATACACTGGGCAAAATTTATGTTTTGCCAATGGGGGTTATACACTGGGGGGGGGGGGATATACAATGGGGGGATATACACCCAAAAATACGGTACATGTAGTATTACGTATATTGTTTACTTTCCTCATTGTAATATAGTATATATTCTAATCTAATCAATCAATGTTCCTTGATTGTTATCATCGACTGTTGTAATCATCGACTATTGTAATAAGTCAACATGCTAGGGTTCAATCGTTTCTTAGCGTGTAGTGTTTCATTCTTGTCTACCTTATATTATTCTTGATAGTACGTATCACATCATACGTTTTTTTGGTAAATACACAGTATAAGCCAATATCGTCCGATGCCTGCGTATGACAGTACTCAAAAGTAGTATGTAACGGAGCGCGGATGATACTGAGGAATGTATGTACATCGGATGGACGACGTGAGGGTGAGCAGGTTTTCTTCTCAAAGATGGACGAGCCTTTGGATCGCTTTCCTCCAGCTCTTCGCTCCGTACTGGAGCGAGTCCACTGGTCTTCACCCCCATCGGCAAACCTTATCAGAAACCCTACCACGCCGATAAAAATAGAGTCGCGTCGTCGCCATTCAATAATTGATCTCATTTCGCACTTTCTTTCGACTTTTTCTCTCAAGAAGACAAGGGAGAGATGGCGATCAGCTTCTTTTATAAATGAGGTCAGCAATTTACTATCCTCTTCCTTTTCTGCTTTTACGTAATGTACGTAATATAGTACTATTGTACAAAGAGTATAGGTAGTACAAAAATATATAATCTTGTATAGAGAGAATGCTACGTAGTGAAAAGAAAGAAGAATCTGACTAGTTTTGGCCAATAAATTGGATTATTTTTTGGATATCTATTTTTTGGATATTGAAACTATTTATTGGATATCTATTTATTGGATGTCAATAAATACGATTACATATAGGTTTGTAACCTATTTATTTGATATCCTATTTATTGGATAGATAAACACCATTATAACAATCAATTGGTATCCTATTTATTATTAATTTTATTTCCTATCCCTATATATCCAATAAATAGGATATCAATAAATAGCATATCAAAAAAAGGTATCAAAATTTTATTGGGTAGTGTTTTTTTTTTAAGCCATTTCTCTATTTATTAGACCTATATGTATAAAGGTGGGATTTGAGATGTTGATAAAATAGTTTTTGTAATAAGGATAGGGAGGTTTTTTATTTCAGAGCCTTATTTTTGTCTGGTGTTGTTGGGGAAGGGGGGGGGGTGTGGGGGGGTGGTGGGGTGGGGGTTTGGGGGTGGGGTTTTCTCTTTTTAGTTTTTGTTATAAATCCCGCCCACCCCCGCCCCCAGCCCCCAGCATCCGGTCCCCAGTGGAGGTTGCCTCCCTATGTGCTGACATGCCTCCTACACGCAAGCTAGATACCCTGTTTCGATACCAAACCGTACTTTGCCTCAAAAAGCCTCTCACTTCAAAAACAAATTTTCCAGTGTATATCCCCCCCATGTATCCCCCCCCCCCCAGTGTAACCCCCCATTCCTCTCTATTTTGTATCCCATGGGCTATACACAAAAATACGGTATTACAATCAAAGACACTAAAACAATCAAACCCTCTATTCTAATCAATGTTCCTTGTAATAATCATCGACTATTACAAATAGAATTTAGCATTACAAGGCATGCTTTATTTATTTGATGGAACCCGTATTCTAATGCATGAAAGTGTATTCTTTTGCAGGAATCACTATTGTAATAAAAAAGGAACCTTCATTATAATGCACGAAAATACATTGTTTTTTATAGGATTTCACAGTAGACAAAATCTGATTAGTATAGAGGGTTTGATTGTTTTAGCGTTTCCTTGATTGTAATATACATATATTGTTTTCTACTTTCCTGCAGTGTAATATAGGTTTATTCTAATCGATGTTCCTTGATTGTAATCATCGACCATTGTAATCAAGTCAATATACGGTCAGGGTTCAATCGTTTCTTAGGGTGTAGTGCTTATTCTTGTCGGGTATATATTATTCTTGGGTACTATGTTTTGTACATGAGTGTACTTACATACACACATAAATGTCATCTATATCGGAATATCCAGATGGGCGTTTGCAGTACAATTCTCTGGAAAAAAACGTGAGACAATATGCGACAATGAAGTGGACGTGTATATGTAATCTTAGAAAGGAGTGCCATGCGCTTCGGTTTTTAATGGCAGACTACTTCTTACGTTTGCGCCAATAAACGTGTACACAGGTACTGTATGTAGAGTATACACACATACATAGATGAACAATATTGTACATACAATACATTACCTACTCAGGGCGTAGTTATAAGTTTGCGCTCCCTGTCTCCATTCAAGTATATATACAGTACGTATACACGCCATAGTATATGGAATAGAAAGGATAAATAATAGATACAGTACTGTAGGATATGGTTTGGATTGGATGAGTGGTCTGGCAAAGTTGCCTTCTGGGCGAATCTTTCTTTTTCATCAGAAAACCCTGCGGATTACTGTAAAAAGGATGTTTCCTCCATTCTGGCAATATGAATACCTCATATTGAATTGTTTCAACACATTTGTCATTATTGGCCAAGATAGAAAAAACTTGATTTCAGTCACATCTCCAAAACAAAATGTGCACTTTTTCTTGCTGGTTGTAGTACATTACATAAAACTCGCCTTATCTCCAACCACGTGTACATAAAAGGAATGAGATCATTCTCCTAAGAGATACAATCATTTTCTACATATCTCACGGTTTACTGCTTGGCATCAAAAGTTGCACTAATAAAGATCTTATCTCCTAGCAGGCAAAAGATGGCAATGAGATGAGACATTCATTATTCATTCACAAGTTTACTATGAAAAACTTTCAAGCATGACGGTCACGATGAACGAGACTGGCACAGGCACGTACATACTGTACATATTGTAGTATGTTATATATGCTCTCTCAAGTTGGCGCAATCTCTGAGGAATCAAAGCGATGCCCGCCGTAACACTCCTTTATCTCCCAACAGTGAGCATAGCATAGTATACTACGTTCGTACAGTTTGGCATGTGCTGATTAGAGATTGTTTATTGTACAGTAGGGGACCCGTTTATATTATGTATACGCGTAAAATTTCTCTCTTCGCGAAGAAACGCGTAGTATTCGCAAAGTTTACGCTACTGTTGCCGAAAAACGCAACACAAGGACTCCTGAGAAAACGAAAGAGAAAAGAGAGAGAAAGGAAAGAGAAAACGGAGCAGCAGCAGATCAGGAAGCAGAAGCCTGGAAATAGCTAAACTGCATGGCAGACGGAGGAAAAGGGGACAAAAGCTGCGCACAAATATCGGGCTTCGAATTTACTGCCTGGCAAAGTAGATTATTCTGCAGTCATACACTATGTAGATATTGAAAGGTAGGCCTATCATAGGGAAACGAAATGCATTTTGTGCCAATTTTCTTCACAAATAGGTTGTGCCCATTGATTCTATGCATATTTTCATTCTTCCTTTCTTTTCCCTTGCTCAGAGGCTTTCATCATTTTCTTCTTCTCCCCGCTTGCTCAATGCGCTGTCCTTTTCACTTCCCAGAGTCCTTGTTTCGGTTCATACGCGTAGCATACGCGTATCTTCGCGAATGACACTAGTGTTATTCGCGAACATACGCGTATACATAATTTAAACGGTCCCCTACTGTACATTGCACATGTACGTTTTGCAAGCTCTACAGTACATTGATCATGCTAATACGCACACAGTGCAAACCTAAGCCTAGCCTACTGTCACAGATGACACAGGTAGGGTACTGTGAGGTAAACCCGACCATGGGGTAAACCCGGCCACCTTAGCTTCTTTGAACTTACTGTTTCAGCAATTAAAGCAAATAAATACCGTCGCAGCTCATATTTGAAAGAGGAGAGTTCAATTCAAAGAATCGATTAATATAATAATTGTCTCAATCGGGCCATTGTTTGCTGAGATATGCATCTTTGAAGCTTAGATGGCCGGATTTTCCCATGGCCGGGTTTACCTCATAGTAACCTAAATTCCTCTGCATTAAGTTACCGGCGAATGTTAATAAACCTATTTCGGTCCTTTATCGAAAAGGTCCAGCTCCATCCAGAAGCGTCATTGTTAAATGTTGACACATTGGTGTTCCGCTGTAAATTAAAATTTTTGGGGGAACGTGCAAATTGATTACTGGCAATTCCATCACTATTTTTTGCACTACGATGACGATTGTTTTGGAAACTTTTTGCGCTAGTAATGTCGTCGAATGCATGCAGCAAATTATGGCGTCTTCTATTTGGTTGCTGAAAGTCGAAAAATTCAATTGGAGTTGAGTTTGCACATTGAAATGGTCGATGTACGTTGCAGATGTGAGCGTTCAGAACTAAAATAATAGAAAGCTTGCACATGGCTTATCTACAGTATCATGTACAAAATAAACGCCTCAGCTTTCCGTGCCCGTAGCTCTGGAACCACACTACACTACACTTCGGATTTAATGAGAGTACGTAGGCATGTAGTACATAGGAGCTGTATGTAAGATACGTACACCACGTAAGGAGCTGACTTATACACATTATTATGTACCATGCACCGGAGAATAGGCGTTATATAAGATAAGATTTTATTCATTGTTTTATAATAAGATATTGTTACAAACCTGTGCATCCAGAAGTTCCACAGGATTCTTGACAGTATGGTCTCATCCAACTGGGATTTGAATCACACTGGTCGTGACTCGCCCAAAAGCAGCACTTCTCATGGGCATCTGAAACATAGCCGCAAGACACACAGTGCAGTACTACATTATGTGCTCACACTATGTACATATACATACCTACGTACTAACTACGTATGCACACTATGGGGATCCCGATAAGAGAGTATTCTGCTTCATTTTGTGCGTGTGAACGTAAACGTACCTCTGCCAAAGGGAGGCAGCGGATCCAGCGGGTCATTGTGTGACTTTGGAGCTGTCCTTCTGCGACTGACCAATTCGTTGTGGCCAAAAGGAGACGCATGGAACCTGGGCGAAATAGGTGGAACATTGTAGATAGAGGGAGGCGGAATGTAGCCTGCAGGCGTCACTGTGTCAATGGGTGGTGGAGGCTGGAAGGAACCGTGCTGATTAGAATTGTATCCAGTTGGTGCTGGCGGAGGGCCATAGCCTCCTTGTAGACCGTAAGGTTGAGGAGGCTGAGGAGGCGGTGGAGGTATGTAAGGCTGTGGGGCTGGAGCTCCGTAAGGCTGAGATGGAGAGGGAGGCTCTGTGGGCAGCGGCGGTTGGGGAGTGAACGGTGCTTCAGTGAAGGAAGTGGGCTCCGTAGGAAATGTCAACGGGAAGCGCGTCACCTCTGTGGGGAAAACGGGAGGCTCTGTTGGAAAGATGGGTGGTTCTGTTGGGAAAATGGGTGGTTCTGTTGGGAAAATGGGTGGTTCTGTTGGGAAAAATGGAGGTTCTGTGGGGAAGACGGGTGGACCGAAGGTCTGCTGAGGAAAGGGGGGCGAAAGTGTTTGAGTGAGCGGAGGACAAGACGGAGGACAAGGCGGTGGTGGCGGCGGCGGGGGTCTGGGACAGCAGCCGCGATTTCTACGTCCGCAGCCCGCAGTCAGACCAAAGCAGAAGCAGAAAAAAGTCAGACTTCCCAACTGCCACAGGCCACATCTAGTGCTCATTCTCTTCTCGACAAGGTCGCTTGTTTCTTACCACACACTAAGTGATACAGAGTGGTAATGTGACAACATGAGCATCTTGTCGATCGTATGAACAGAACACAGTGTGTACATTTTATACACGAATGGATCCGCAGTTATCACGCCATTGAATTCTATAAACATCCTCTTTGTTAAAGGGGGGATCTGGCGTGATTTAGTACGGAAAGGGCAAATTTCATATTTTTCACTATTGAGGAGCCTGTCTGACGTAAAATTCTATTCTCTTTCGATCTAACCCCACATTATGGAGCCGATTTTGCCCCTGTGAAGCGGCGCCCCAGTTACAAGATGTAGTTTCCGTTCTCAAAATCGGCCTTCTCTGCGACGCCTTCGTCGTTGCGCTGCAAAATTTCGAACACTTATGTTCCATGCTTTTTTCCTTATGAAACATGAGTGAATTCGAAATTGCGCGGCGCGACGACGAAGGCGTCGCAGAGAAGGCCGATTTTGGGAGTGGAATCGGATGTGTGGGTTGTGGGACGCCGCCTCACAGACGCAAAATCGGCTCCAGAATGTAGGGTTAGATCGAAAGAGGATGCAATTTTACATCAGATAGGCCCCTCAAAAGTAAATGTGAAATTTGCCCTTCCCGTACTAAATTCCCGCCAGATACCTCCTTTAAGGGATGGAGAAGGGATAGAGATTAGTGTCCCCGACGTCTGAGTCGTCAAAATTTTGCCACTTATCTCGGCACTAAAATGAAAATTCGCGGGCGAGATTCTTGTACCTACCGAGGCCAAGAATCACCTTCATCCTCAAGTCAAAAGTTAGACTGCATTTATGCATATCTATATCTACATATAGGTTACTGTATACTTGTTGCACTTAGTACGTATGTTTGTGTGTGTACATTAGTACGCAACGTACGTACGTACCTACCATGAGTGAGGGGTTTTTGCGGAAGTGCCATTATGATTATGTGTATTGTACGTATAACGTAAGTATGTGAATACATACACATACCACTTTGTGACTTATACAGTAACAGTATATATATATATGTTGTTACATACATATTGCACGCACGCATTACAGTTTACATACGCCTTGCTTTTGTACAATGTAGGCATCGTCCCAACAGTCACGCATTTCCACATGACAAGATAAGGCGGATTTACCGAAGCAAAATTATTGAAAACTTTTTTAAGTGCTGCATGTGCATACGTTCCGGTGTACCGGCTCGTACCCTCCTTACGTATACGTATACGTTCTTGTTTCCGGTAATATTACAATGTACATGGAAATGAAGCCCACAAGCAAATAATGGAGTAGAGCATAAGGAACCAGCATTGTGTAGAGTATTACTTTTACTTAATAAAAAGTCCACGGATAGCAGGTAATTGCAATTAAGGCGATCGGGGCAGGAGATTGATTTCGTACTAGTAATTACATGTAAATGTAACTATTTCGTGCCCCTCCCCTTGATCGCTTTTACTGCACTTATTGCATTTTTCTGTTGTCCTACCTAAACTTCTTGATGCATACTTTAAACAAACGTGTCCGCTACTGCTGTATCATAATACATCAAGAGTAAGCGATTTGCACCATATAATGTGGATTAACTACATATAACCAAAAGCACCAGATTTTCTCGACTGATAACCGCTTGGCTGGCTTTTTGCAGCTGGTTTTCGAAAGTTGATTACTCCACTAGCCGGAGTTCTCCATTTGGATGTCTGGCTAGTGTTTATCGGCAAGCTGGTACGGAGGGAAACGCCTCCTGCATTGCCCACATATCCGTGATACATCGACGGAGCTGGAGTTTTAAAATACTGCACAGTTGTTGCGATATTGTATGGGTCGTAGTAGTTGGTGCTTTGCTTGGGATAATACGGGCTCGGATGTGGACGATACGTCGAATATCCGTGATCGGCAATGGCGGGGCGTTTGAAGTTTGATGCAACACAATGGTTGGCAACTCGAACAGAACAGAAGCCCGCTTCGTAGGCTAAACAAGCAAATTGATTTATGTATTGTATTGTTCAAAACAAAAAGAAATTACAATATGACAAAAAACGCCCATGGGGGAAATCCGCCCACCTACCCTATGGCGCTTTTACTTTACTCCCATTCAAAACATGGCTCTCAAAAATGAATCTCGGGAAACTTCTGCCTCTGTTTCTTCATTCCTTGCCATAACTTGACAACCTGATGAGGTTAAAAGCGACATAGGTGGGCGGATTTCCCCCATGGGCGGTTTTGCCTCACGGTCGGTACCCTACAAACATACACGTACGTACACAACACATCAGTACTGTACGTTTGCATCCTCTTGTGCCACAAGCGTCTTGACAGAACGGTCGCATCCACCACGGGTTCAAATCACATTCGCCCTTTGAAGCCCAGAAGCAGCAATTTCTATGTTGATCTGAAATTAATGCCAATAAGTACACTATGTACGTACAGGGTGTCTCACGTACGTATGTAGATCTCCCTAACGACGAAGTCTTATAACTTCCCTATTACATACCCCGTTAAATGTTTTGATGGACATATTTGTCTTTGGCTTTGAAGACAATATTCTATTTTCTACAGAGCGAACAGAAATTAGTAGACAATACATGGAGAAAAAAAACAAAAATTAGTAGAAAATAAAAATAAAAATTTTGTATACAAAAATAGGAGAAAACATATTGTCGACAAGTAGCATTGTAGAAAATAGAATATTGTCGCCAAGTGGATTGTAGAAAATAAAGTATTGTCGCCAAGTGGATTGTAGAAAATAAAGTATTGTCGCCAAGTGGATTGTAGAAAATAAAGTATTGTCGCCCAGATCTAGGAGAAGATAAGTAATTTATTATCGCCAAGTATTTTCGCCAAAATGTCGAAGAGCATATACTGTTTTGGTTAGTTGTTTGATTTGATCGATTGCTTCGCCATTTATGTGGTAAAAGTTTCGAATTAAAATGCTGCACGTAGTGAGAATTATCCCCTTCCTTTCAAAATTGCTGAGTTCGAGATTTTTCAACCCACTTTTTACTGCCAAAAGATTGAAAGACTCTTTTTGGAGCCCAACGGCTCTTTCCTAAGAGCAACCCAGTTTCAGCAGCAAGATGGAATCTAAGCCTTAAACAGCCAAAAACCATTGACAATGTTGGTGCATTGCTTGAAGATTCTCTTATTTCTCATATTCTTTTATTTCTCTTATTTTTTAAGTTCTCTGCTGTATTTCTCACTACCAGTGCAGTATATTTTTAACTCGAAATTTTTACCAAGTAAATGGCAAACGCTCGGGAATATGTGGGCAAGATTTGAGCAAAATCGGGCAACCTATTGAAATTGGCGATCAAAATCGTATAGGAGAAAAAGGACACCCTGTACATACATAAATAAAGAAGAGCAATGTATGCACAATGTAAAAATATTTGAATTTGTTCAAAAATATTTGGCGACAAGAATTTGTTTCTTGTCGCCAAAGTTTTGTAGAAAATAAATTATTGTCGCCGGAGAACACTGGAGAAAATAGAATGTTCTCGCCAAATGCATTGGCGAAAATATGATCTTGTCGCCAAAATTTTTGTAGAACATACATAACTTCTTTTAATATTTTCGCCAAATAGGTAATATTAGGAGACAAGAGTAGTAGAAAATAAAAGTGTGAATTGACGACAACATTTCTTCTTGTCGCCGTCGTGTGCAAATTTGTAGGTAATATTAGTAGACAATAAATATTGTCTACAGTGAAATTGGCGACAACAAATTTGTCTGCATCTAACGGGATACATACCTAATAGCAAAAATATATAATTGGGGTTAGGGGAAGAATGGAGCACACAGTGTAAACGAACCAGGGCATCCCTGACTCATATTCGGTCCTTTTTATTGGTTTTCTCAAAAACCTTTATAAAGGATATCATTTACAAAGGTTTTTACGAAACCTTTACAAAGGTTTTTACGAAACCTTTATAAAGGATATCATTTACAAAGGTTTTTACGAAACCTTTACAAAGGTTTTTACGAAACCTTTATAAAGGATATCATTTACAAAGGTTTTTACGAAACCTTTATAAAGGTTCTTACAAAACCTTTATAAAGGATATCATTTACAAAGGTCTTTACGAAACCTTTATAAAGGTTTTTACGAAACCTTTATAAAGGATATCATTTACAAAAGTTTTTACGAAACCTTTACAAAGGTTTTTTGAGAAAACCAATAAAAAGGACCGAATATGAGTCAGGGATGCCCTGTTTCGTTTACACTGCGTGCTCCATTCTTCCCCTAACCCCAATTATATATTTTTGCTAATAGGTTATTTGGTAAAAATGGCAAAGGAAGGAAAACCCGTACTACGGGGTGTTCCATACTAAACTCACCGGATGTTTGTGCCTCTCATTCATCAAAGGAGCATTTGATTTCAGTACGCTCTTTTACATTGGTAGCTAAGGATTCTACAATGGTGCATGCAAAATATCACCCTTGTAGTCCTTCTATCAAGGAAGTTATGAAAGCTCCAACTTTTGGACACAAAAATTCACGTTTTTTCACTATAGGGCTAGGCCAAAGTTAGTTACCGTATTTTTGGGTGTATAGCCCCAAAAATCGAGAGGTCTGATGGGGGGTTATACACTGGGGGGATATACACTGGGGGGGGATATACATGGGACAAAATTTATGTTTTTGAGAGGTGTGTAGAGGCATGTTTTTGAGGCCAAAAGTATGTGTTTTAGGGCATAATCGCGGTCAAAACAGGGTTATTCTAGTACAAGACATGCTCAGCTAAGCTTATAGGCATAGTAGCTTGGTGTAGGAGTAGCTGTAGTTAGCTTATGACCAGCTTACGTAGGTAGGATAGGTACCTTCCAGTACATGGGGGGTTATACACCAGGGGGGGATATACACTGGGCACAATTTATGTTTTGCCAATGGGGGTTATACACTGGGGGGGGGGATATACTCAGGGGGGATATACACCCAAAAAATTCGGTACCTCTTTTGGGTGTATAGCCCCATGGGGCTATATGGGGCTATACAAAAATCGAGAGGTCTGATGGGGGGTATACACTGGGGGGATATACAATGGGGGATATACACTGGGCAAAATTTATGCTTTTGAGAGGTGTGTAAAGAGGCATGTTTTGAGGTCAAAAACATGTGTTTTAGGGCATAATCGCGGTCAAAACAGGGTTATTCTAGTACAAGACATGTCTCAGCTAAAGTTATAACAGTCATAGTAGCTTGGTGTAGGAGTAGCTATAGCTAGCTTATGACCAGCTTACATAGGCCCTACGGTAGGCTAGGTACCTTCCAGTACATGGGGGGTTATACACCAGGGGGGATATACACTGGGCAAAATTTATGTTTTGCCAATGGGGGGTTATACACTGGGGGGATATACAATGGGGGATATACACCCAAAAATACGGTACTCCACGAATGAGTTTCTCCTTTAGTCGGATATAATTGGGATATTCTTGATAATCAGAAGGCGGGGGGATCGGTGGTGAGGAAGCTTGGGGCCACGTCAATCTGGGGCTGGAGGCGGCGGCGGAATGGGCAGAGGCAAAAGGCCTCCATGTTGAATGACCAAGGGTCTCAGCAGGCTGGGAAGGAGGGAGATTGGCAGAAGAAGGGGGAAGAGGTAAGGAGGATGGGTAGTGGTGGAGCCGCGAGGTGGGCGGGAAGCACAGAGCCCCAGCCACCGCAGGAACTGGCTCCAGAACGCCGACCGCACGCATTCACATGCACGACCAGAAAGAACACGTGCACAAGCAGCCACGCAACATCCTTCATACCGTACGTACAGTAGGTAGCGAGGCGATTCTGATGTTCTGGAACGGAATCTTCTGAAAACCCGATCAGCATTCGATATGGTAAAACCTATATTGCGCGCTGTTTCAAAATGGTGAATTGATCCCTGACTCGAGTCGATAATAGAACAAAGTACTGTAAACATGTAAAAAATTGACAACCGTGTCGCAAGCGAAGACGCGACTAAAATTAAAATTCTCTTGACGTGACCGCTTAATACCTATCTGATGATGCGTGAAGGTGTTGCGTGGCTGCTTGTGCACGTGTTCTTTCTGGTCGTGCATGTGAATGCGTGCGGTCGGCGTTCTGGAGCCGGTTGCTGCGGTGGCTCGGGCTCTGTGCTTCCCCGCCCACCTCCGCCGCTGCCACCCCACTACCCATCCTCCTTACCTCTTCCCCCTTCTTCTGCCAATCTCCCTCCTTCCAGCCTGCTGCAACCCTTGGTCATTCAACCAGTGGAGGCAGGTCCTCTGCCTCTGCCCATTCCGCCGCCGCCTCCAGCCCAGATTGACGTGGCCAAGCTTCCCTCCATCACGGATCCCCCGCCTTCTGATTATCA
Source organism: Epsilonema sp. ZAB3_2 (assembly GCA_030247985.1). Classification (NCBI taxonomy): domain Eukaryota; kingdom Metazoa; phylum Nematoda; class Chromadorea; order Desmodorida; family Epsilonematidae; genus Epsilonema; species Epsilonema sp. ZAB3_2. Next base: position 18,547 of record JASAMW010002724.1, read on the forward strand.
AGAATATCCCAATTATCCGACTGAAGAGGACGAATTATTCTACCCTGCGACAGATTTCACGGACACACCGCCGCCACCGCCTAGAGGCAGAACCGATGAATTTCTCACAGTGCCCTCCTTTGTCGTTACCACCGTAACACAGCGGCCGATCAAATCCGTTACCCAACATAGAAAGCTGATTGGCGGTAAATACAGGGTGTTCCATAATATACTCACCGGCTGTTTCTGTCTCTATCTCCACAGCGGGGTGTCATTTTTAAATGCAGTCTTTTGCAATAAGTAGCCAAGCCTTCAACATCTATGCGTGCAAAATTTCAACTTTCTAGGCCAACAGGAAGTGGCTCAAAATAACTCAGAAAGGCTGACCTCAGAGATCGAGGATTTGCCTAATATTGTGCCACAATAAGGAGCATATTCTATCATTCAAAAGCTACTGTAATACATTTTCAAATCCAGTTCATTATCCCAAGAAGAAAGACGCGGCAATACCAAATTTACTGCGCCATTGTGAAGAAAACTGAAGAAACTCATTCGTGGAGTACCGTATTTTTGGGTGTATATCCCCCCATTGTATATATCCCCCCAGTGTATAACCCCCCATTGGCAAAACATAAATTTGGCCCAGTGTATATCCCCCCCTGGTGTATAACCCCCCATGTACTGGAAGGTACCTAGCCTACCTATGTAAGCTGGTCATAAGCTAGCTATAGCTACTCCTACACCAAGCTACTATGCCTATAAGCTTAGCTGAGCATGTCTTGTACTAGAATAACCCTGTTTTGACCGCGATTATGCCTGTAAAACACATGCTTTTGACCTCAAAACATGCCTCTACACACCTCTCAAAAGCATAAATTTTGCCCAGTGTATATCCCCCCATTGTATATCCCCCCATTGTATAACCCCCCATCAGACCTCTCTATTTTTGTATAGCCCCTATAGCCCCGGGGCTATACACCCAAAAATAAGGTTCCGTATTTTTGGGTGTATATCCCCCCTGAGTATATCCCCCCCCCCCAGTGTATAACCCCCATTGGCAAAACATAAATTTTGCCCAGTGTATATCCCCCCCTGGTGTATAACCCCCCATGTACTGGAAGGTACCTATCCTACCTACGTAAGCTGGTCATAAGCTAACTACACTACTCCTACACCAAGCTACTATGCCTATAAGCTTAGCTGAGCATGTCTTGTACTAGAATAACCCTGTTTTGACCGCGATTATGCCCTAAAACACATACTTTTGGCCTCAAAAACATGCCTCTACACACCTCTCAAAAACATAAATTTTGTCCCATGTATATCCCCCCCCAGTGTATATCCCCCCCCAGTGTATAACCCCCATCAGACCGGGGCTATACACCCAAAAATACGGTAACTAACTTTGGCCTAGCCCTATAGTGAAAAAACGTGAATTTTTGTGTCCAAAAGTTGGAGCTTTCATAACTTCCTTGATAGAAGGACTACAAGGGTGATATTTTGCATGCACCATTGTAGAATCCTTAGCTACCAATGTAAAAGAGCGTACTGAAATCAAATGCTCCTTTGATGAATGAGAAATACAAACATCCGGTGAGTTTAGTATGGAACACCCCGTCAGTACGGGTTTTCTCACTTCCTTTGCCATTTTTTACCCAAATAAGCTATTAGCAAAATATAATAATTGGGGTTAGGGGAAAGTAATGGAGCACGCAGTGTAAAAGTCAAAAAACAGGGCATCCCTGACTCATATTCGGTCCTTTTTATTGGTTTTCTCAAAAAACCTTTGTAAAGGTTTCGTAAAAACTTTTGTAAATGATATCCTTTATAAAGGTTTCGTAAAAACCTTTATAAAGGTTTCGTAAAGACCTTCCTAAAATGATATCCTTTATAAAGGTTTTGTAAGAACCTTTATAAAGGTTTCGTAAAAACCTTTGTAAATGATATCCTTTATAAAGGTTTCGTAAAAACCTTTGTAAAGGTTTCTCTCGTAAAAACCTTTGTAAAATGATATCCTTTATAAAAGGTTCCTCAAAAACCTTCTGTAAAGGTTTCGTAAAAACCTTTGTAAATGATATCCTTTTATAAGGTTTTTGAGAAAACCAATAAAAAGGACCGAATATGAGTCAGGGATGCCCTGGTTCGTTTACACTGTGTGCTCCATTTTTTCCGGAGAACCTCAATTATATATTTTTGCTATTAGGTATG
>JASAMW010002726.1:0-68192 GCA_030247985.1 Epsilonema sp. ZAB3_2
CAGTACGTGAATCACCGTTTTACGTGTAACCAGCGTAAATATTGAACAAATGAAGGACAAAGAAATCAAGCAACACAACGGAACTGTCATATTCAACGGAACTGTTATACTATTACCAAAAATATATAATTGGGGTTAGGGGAAGAATGGAGCACACAGTGTAAACGAACCAAGGCATCCCTGACTCATATTCGGTCCTTTTTATTGGTTTTCTGAAAAAAAACCTTTGTAAAGGAAAGGTTTTTATGAAACCTTTATAAAGGATATCATTTACAAAGGTTTTTACGAAATTTTTATAAAGGTTTTTACGAAACCTTTATAAAGGATATCATTTACAAAGTTTTTACGAAACCTTATAAAGGTTTTTATGAAACCTTTATAAAGGATATCATTTACAAAGGTTTTTACGAAACCTTTATAAAGGATATCATTTACAAAGGTTTTACAAAACCTTTATAAAGGATATCATTTACAAAGGTTTTTACGAAACCTTTATAAAGGTTTTTACGAAACATAAAGGTTTTTACAAAACCTTTATAAAGGTTTTTTACGAAACCAATAAAAAGGACCGAATATGAGTCAGGGATGCCCTGTTTCGTTTACACTGTGTGCTCCATTCTTCCCCTAACCCCAATTATATATTTTTGCTATTACGGTTCCAGGACGTAGAAGTAAGATAGACGCTATCAGTGTACAGTATTTTTTTAATAAGCGTCAAGAAACAGACAGAAACGCAATTATCAACATGTACAGAACAACTCAAACATTTTCATGACCAACTGGTTCACAATCACTCCAGTAGATTCTGCACTCCCAACTCTCTCCAACTCTCTGTCGGCGTGGGGCAGTGGCAATGCTTCTGCTGCACAGAAAATAGCGATGCTGCTTCGTATCAGTTTCTCGGAGTCCATAATTCTCTGCGAACGTCACCCAAAGTTTCTTCTCCACCTCATTCTTCCAGTGCATGAACTCTGCAAACAGTTCACTTCAGCTCATCGTACGGATGAGAAAAGCTTCGAACAGTACTTGCAGACTGAGTCCTTATGGGAGGACATGATAAAGCCGCTAGTTCACTCACACAGATAAAATAGTTCACGCAGATAAAATATACTTCGCCAAGGCTCTTGATTTCGCCGTTGTTTCGTCGGTCGTCTCGCGCTCACCGCAGTAGCAGTTCAAAACGGCCGCACTCCGTGTCACGTACACCTAAAATCTAGTTGTATAGGAGTACATGAAAGTGTAGAAGTAAGTGGTTGCTCTTGGGCTAGACGTGCTTTCGACCAACCCAATCGCGTTACCGCATATCGTAAATACCTACATGATGCGTTTACGTTTACGCTTTTACAACACTGAACATAAACGATAAACCTGCGCGCCGGTGTGTCCCTTCCGTATTATAGTATTTTGTTTGTTCAAGATGTTTGTTTCTGCACTCATGTCGGGTCAGCACAAATGCTGCTGAGGTGTGTCCACACTGCATAACCATAAACTATCATCATGCGAACCTGCAAAACTAACAGCGTTTGTGTGCTTTTTGTTTGATCATAAGCATTCAACCTACTTGGTTCGTTTTGTGTTTTCAGTTTGCAGACTTGCACTTGGTATATTGAGTTTGTAAACCTTATCTGTCTAGCATCATGATGGACAGTTATCATTCATCTCACAAAGGTTAGTTTCGGCATTCTTTCCGGTGTTATCTTTATTGCTTTTTGTTGAAAGGTTATGAGCTTTATGATTGCGTATGCTGCTTTTCAGGGAGTGGCATTGATATCAGCATTAGCAGGCAAGGAATGATGATGGCGCACGGGAATGGCATGGATATGAACATGATGACCTTCCATTTTGGATATTTGGAGACTGTATTGTTCAAGTTTTGGCGAATTGACTCTGTTGGAGGTAAGGAACGGATACTTAGAGTATTTGTGGGACAGTTCACAGCAAAGAATTTGGCCACACGGCGCCTCGCATTTTGTTGATAAATTACGACAGAAAATTGGATAATTTTGGTGGTAAAAAGACGCCACTGGTCGCGTGGGTTGAACGACCATTATTACATCGCGTTATGAAAAGATGCGACAGTCGAACCACCTAAGAGTAAAGTACACTACAAAGTGTGCACAAAGATGTCCAAACATAGTTGTTTCGCTGTCAATTCGCGAAAGTGCACAAAAATGTCCAAACATAGTTGTTTCACTGTCAATTCGCTATTGTTTCTTACCCTACGTAGTCTTTATCTATACAGTATCGTACAATGTCTGCTTTGTTGTGGATGTTTGATACTATTTTATTCTCATCAATTAGGCCTATGTGAATAAAACGAATATAATATTAGTTGTATGCAAAGCACCATGTGGCACAAATTTTCTGCGTCCCTATACCCTCCCGCCAGCTGTGAAAAGTGATAGCGCATTCAGATTAGAGACGTAGGTCCAACATACGTTCGAGTCCGTCGCTGTTCATGCTTTTTCGGACATTGGACTGGACCTACACGTGTCGAATCTGAACGCAGCATGATTGCCATAGCAGTCGTTCAGTCTGTGTCATACAGAGCAATATTACTGTTGCATTGTGTGTAACCATCGCATGCATGCATTATTGACTAAACCCGGTTTTATTGGTGGAGTAACCCGACCACCCACGCAGAAAAAATGGCTTTTGTATTAGGTGGTCGGGTTTACCCCACAGTACCCTTCTATGTACTTTGATTTTACTTTTTCAGGTTTGTTGGGCTCGATGTTCGGCCTATTCCTATTGTCTATGCTTTATGAAGGTCTAAAGGTGTTTCGCGAGTACTTGATGCACCAGTCTTTCTCTTGCGGCACCATCATACGTCAGAGTGTTGCCAGACGAACTCGAAATCACGGTAAGGTCAAACCGTTTTACACGTACGTACAGAACATACGTATCTACGTACATACATCACACGACACGCTCGAGGCCGTAGAACGTAGAATTACGTAGTATCAAGAATTCATAATATACGTATTTTACGAATTCTTGGTACATTATCACTCCTGATATTATGCATAGGCTCAGTACCTATGGTTTCCTATGTGTTACTTGGATTGTAGCCTATTCGCCTTGCTCCATAAGAGGAGGTGCCGTTTTCGCCCTCCTCGCCGATTGTTGAGCTGTAGTTATCACATACGCAAAGCACGCCGAAGCAATTACTTTTTGCAATTTTGGTATGTTTTTTGAAAAAGTAATTGCTTCGGCGTGCTTTGCGTGTGTGATAACTGCAGCTCAAAAATCGGCGAGGAGGGCGAAAACGGCACCTTCTCTTATGGAGCAAGGCGAATAGAGTGGAGCGCGAATTTTATTTACAATGTAAACGAAATGGAACTTATTATGGGATCCACCTAGGCGTACTCTCTCGTAAATCCCCCGCCATTCTCATGGCCCAATAATATGCTCTTTGTTATGATCTCTGCACACTCACTGTTTAGATTTTGAAGGTGGTGCCAACGCGGAGCAGGATGGGGCGAATGGGACGGCGCCTCTGTCACCGCACGCCGTTGCTGTCGACTCCTACGGTGCGTCAACCGGTGCCGCATCCACCACTACAACCGACGAAATTGTCGTTGTCAGAAATGTGATGAGGTTAGTCAGCTGTACATACCGCTCTTTTTCGCCTAGTTTATTTATTGTACGTCAGCTTTCCCATTCGCATCGGTGACTTCATTTATTTTTTTACAAGGTACACTACGTTATAGAGTGCTTCTCTGAAAATGCACCTTAGGCACCTTTTTTATGGTCCAGCAGCCGTCTTCCAACCATACTGAGACTTCCGCATTACGTTGCTGACCAGTTTGAAATTTAACCCCTCCTGTATGCTGAGATTTGGCTGCTGGTAGGCCCAAATTGCCGCTCACGTGCCCGCCACTTTTTTCAAAAGTTCTTACCATCATTCTACTCCATTTTCTTCGCTGATTTCGGTTTGGGGCATGCCCCTTCGATATTTTGATAAATACACCACAAAAATTGACGAAAATGATCAAATTAGCCAAAATTACCTCGTTTTCGACTATATCATGGCATATTGATCAAAATTTCGAAGGGGCATGCCCCAAACCGAAATCAGCGAAGAAAATGGAGTAGAATGATGGTAAGAACTTTTGAAAACAGTGGCGGGCACGTGAGGGGCAATTTGGGCCTACCAGCAGCCATATCTCAGCATACAGGAGGTGTTAAATTTTAAACTGGTCAGCACGTAATGCGGAAGGCTCAATATGTTTGGAAAACGGCTGCTGGACCATAAAAAGGTGTCCAAGGTAAAGCGGACGTGAGGAGTAAGACTTCATCGATCATAAAAAAAATGCGACGAAGCGACGAAAAATGCGACGAAGCGACAGAAACGCTGCATGAACGCCTAGAGCACGCACGCCTTGGATGAGTATAGGAATACATGGAAAAGAACAAACAGGAAATTCAAATTCTGGCAGGTCCGGTTTTCAAGAAAAAGGCTGTTTCAACAAGTGCGGCAACGACATTGGGTGTTTGCGATGGAACAAATAAGCTGAGTAACTAATGTTGGGCTTGATGGAAGGAGGCATGAAAGTAGAAGTTATTCTGCAAAATTCTGTGTTGATAACTCTTGTTGCATGCGAAAAAAACGGGAAAATTTGCGCAGCGAAAATAAGACAAAGTGTTTCGTTTTTAAACCGCTAGAGGCGTGGTGATCGATGAAGTCTTACTCCTCACGTCCACTATACATTTCCAAAGAAGCACTCTACAACGTAGTGTACCTTGTAAAAAAGTAAATAGTATGCTTGGGGTGTCCATGACGCGACACACGCACGCAACGGCATGGACAGTCGTGGAGTGGATGCGCTGGGCGTACGTCGAGCGCATTTCCTTCCAATGTGAATAAGCCATGAACTATAAGTAGTCTGTCCAGTAGAAGTTGGCAGTTGGACTTGCACGCCGTCCCGCTACTGTCTTCTCAGCTGCGCACAGCACACCGGAGCACCGATAAAAAAAGAAAAGAAGAAATAAAGAACAGCACAAGCAAAGCAGAACAGAAGGAAGCGCGGAGGAAGGATTTGGGACACGCCCCAAAGAATTGGGTTGAAAGGGAAAAATCACGCAGGCCATAACATGTTTATAACTTGACACAGAAAAAGAGGTGGGAATACAATGGGTTTCAGCTAATTTTAGGCCTTGTCTGAAATCATACGTATGTACGTACGTACATACGTATGCTGCGGCAGGAAGAACAGGCTTATGGAAAATCTGCAAGAGATATAAGAGATGCATTGTAAATCGAAAAAGCATGGGCAAGCCATTTCATAGTTTCAGATCGCGCCATTTCATAGTTTCAGATCGCGATTCAGAGTAGGATCCGTCCGTCCGCACAGAACATCGATACACATATGGGTCAGTACTATATGGTATGCCAAATTTGCATTGAAGTTGGCGACTCAAGCCAACACAACCATCATCCAGTGAGGCGAAGCGTACGTATACTTAGGTATGTACGACAAGGCGATGTACAGCAGTACCCTGATCAGATAGTAGTGACTGCCGAGCATGGTGGTTACACATGTAATGTTGCATCCGCTTTTTCTGCGTCCGCTTTGCCCACCAAAGTGGTAGAAAGAAAAGTCAGCAGATTGGACTAACAAGCCTTTGCTAAAAGGCCTGGGGGTAGGTATGGGATCAGAGAGAAGGGAAATATCTAGAATGATAGTAGTAACGTTATGGATAATGAACTTACGTGATAGTTGGATAATGTAATTGATAATTAGTTTTAGTGACGAAAAAGGTGGCCCTGGTGGTATTGTTATACTAATTGTGATATTTTGATCCTAAAGGTGACTATCTTTTACTGACGAAAAAGGTGGCCCCGGTGGTAGTGTTATTTGATTGGGTGATAGTTTGTCCTCCAAAAACTCCAAATTCTAAAAAGATGTGAAATAAACCACCAATATCTGACAGCCAACCAATTAGCACCCCCTCCTCATTCCAACCACACCACCAACCTGGTTGCGCTAACCTTAAAATAAACGAGGGGCTAAATTCCAAAAAGATGTGAAAGAAACCACCGATATCTGATAGCCAACCAATTAGTACCACACCTCATTCCATTCCTCATTCCAACCACACCACCAACCTGGTTGCGCTGACCTTAAAATAAAGGAGGGGTTAAATTCCAAAAAGATGTGAAATAAACCACTGATATCTGACAGCCAACCAATTAGCACCCCCTCCTCATTCCAACCACACCACCAACCTGGTTGCGCTTACCAAAATAAAGGAGTGGCTAAATTTCAAAAAGATGTCCAGATTTACCCCCGTGTCCAGGTTTACCCCACAGTACCCTATACAAGAAGAGTTCAAGGAATCGATTGGTATAATACTTCTCTCAATCCGTCATTTGGTTGCTGAGACATACGAGGTGTATCGATTTACCCCCGTGTCCAAGTTTACCCCACGGTACCCTGTATGATATTTTTTCCTCAACAATTTTTACCTTGACATCTGTTATCTCTATCAAATTTGCTCAGATTCCAACCATAATATTCCAGATCTTTTCCTGTATTTGCACAGATATAACACTGCACCTACAAACAACACAATAGGCCACAATTATAACGACTCCTATTCTCATAAATACAACAGCGATCCACCACTACTCTTTCAATTACCATTTTCACCACCGAGCAAAACCAGAAACCCATTGTCTCACCACAACATAATCAATTACCACCGATACCCATTAGTTTTCCTCAACTTTTCTCACACAGCTGGAAGCAACCTTCCTTTATCACATAATAATCGACTTACCTATTGTTCTTCCTTCACATCTTCTATTTCCTTTCTTACTCTGTCCAATCCCGCCAATATTTCACTCATTCCACCAACAAAATTCCAACGATTCTTCTTCTTCTTCCTTTCACATGTCCTTCCTCCCTTTCGCAATCATCAGCAATAATAGTCTATAAACCAATAACGTATATCAATCCTGCGCATCAATACATAAACAACCAATCACAACCAACACACATGACGTCACTTTTGTTTCACGAAAAATCCGCCTACTGTTAACCATTAAATTTTCGGATCACAAAATTTTTTTCTCACACAAATACGAGAACCACTTTATTCCACCACCAATTCTTCTAAACGATACTCACACCATATCTTTCAGATAAACAAATCTATTCCCTTCTATTTTTCCACTTTCACATTTTTGTACACACTTATCACATCGATCCAAACATTTCTAATTTCACAGTACGGCACCACTACCATCGCATCCCGTAAATTCCAACCAATCACCGCTCGTCTTGCGCCCGTCGCCCGCTCTGTCTCTCGTGCCCACTTCTTTCGCGTGCTAAAGAAAGTCAAGTAAACGCACCCCGCCGACGTCTTCCCACGCTAAAGCGACTCACGTCTTCAGTACCAAATCTGAAAGCCGTTTGCTAGGAGCCCCGGCGGCGCTGGTGCGCCCCGGGGCAAAAAGCGGAAAGCGGACGCGGATGCAAATCTATCGCCGCGTCCGCTTTTTTTGCGTCCGCCTTTTAGCCCAGCGTCCGCGTCCGCCTTTTAACCCAGCGTCCGCGTCCGCCTTTTAGCCCTATCCTCCTTTCAAGGTGTCTATGGGTTATGGCGATCGCAAAACGAGAAACGCAAAACTCACAAGTGGAACTGCCAACTTTTACTGGACAGACTATACCTGCACCTGCATAGCATGCAATGCAGTCTCTCTCTGTTGGTGTTTTTAGGCCACATCCAATGAGCATTCCTCATCTTATTCAGACGTTGCTCCATATGGTTCAAGTTACCTTGGTAGGTAGATGCTGTACGCACGTATCATGCTTACATCCTGTGCTGCTGTTATTACCTGGTACTGGGTGGCCTGGCCATATCACTCCAACATGGCTAGTTCCATGATAAACGCTTATTGGCCAGATCAATAACAGTACTCTCGTTCTGCTAATAATTAAGATATCAGTGTGGCCCTATGTTTTTTCAGTCGTACCTGCTCATGCTGGTGTTTATGACGTTCAACGTTTGGTTGTGCATCGCGGTGGTGTTTGGCGCCGGGGCTGGCTATTTCCTGTTCGGATGGAGAAAGAAGACAGTTGTAGATGTGAACGAGTGCTGCAATTGAGCTTGTTGATTCAAATGGCGGGGTAGTGTGGGGTCAAGTCGGACAACGGGATACTTCGGACTAGTGGTGGGACGGGTACCGGGACCGAAAACCTAACATTGGGTACCGGACCCAAAATACCGAAAACCTACCCAAAATTACCGGACCCAAAACCGTTTTGCCTCTACCCAAAATTACCTGCGTATTTTTCAATTACCGGTGAGTAATTTTGGGTACCCAAAAGGTTTTGGGTCCATCATTCTACCGAAAAGGTTTTGGGTACCGGAAAGGTTTTGGGTACCGGATGGTTTTGGGTACCCAAAGCCAAAACCTTTTGGGTGATCAGCTTGTGCCATTTAAGTGGGAAATGGTTAAATTTTTCATTGTGTCAGCAAAATTTAGCGCATGGCTTGATCCAGCAGTACCAAAGGCAAATCAGGCCGCAAGGCGAAGGCAATATCTAGGGCAGGGCGAAAACTTTTGACAAAAATTAGGGCAGAGGTTTTGGGTACCCAAAAGGTCATTACCGAAAACCTAACATCCGGTACCGAAAAGTTTTTTACCCAAAATTACCGAAAACCTACCCAAAACCCCTGACAGGTTTTGGGTACCGACCGAAAACCTACCCAAAACCCCAATAGGCCTACTTCCATCACTACTTCGGACACGATTTCCTCTGAGCTCACTACAGAAGCGAGTTCGGAGTTCACGTTTGAAGCGCACCAATGAGTTATCATCGAAACCCAATCTGTTTCCGTTGTAGTGGAGCTGTACAGGGTGTCCCATAATATACTCCGGGGCTTTACGCGGTAATAACTCTCGATCCAAAGCTCAGATTTCAATGCGGTTTTTTGCATTATGTAGCCAAGGCTTCAACTTACATAGATGCTGGCAAAATTTCGAGATTTTACTTCAATTGGAACCGGTTCAAAACAGCTACACTCTCTAGCCCCTTTTCTATGGACTTTCCCCGAATAAACAAAATTCGGCATATTTTTTGGCATAGTTCGCTAGCAACCACAGCTAATTTTAGAGCAATCCACATTGCAAGAGAACTTGATGTGTAGACGCCAAGTTCAAAGTCTGGACGCGTAAATGCAAATTGAAGCTATCTCCACTCAAAACCGCTATTGTACTGTAGGAGAAACTGCGAAAAACGGAACCAACACTTTGAGGGCCAATAAAACCGAACCAATTAAGCTACGCGGATGAAATTTTGCATGTGTCTAAGTTGAAGCCTTGGCTACACAACAGAAAAAACCGCATTGAAATCTGAGCTTTAACTCGAGAGTTATAAGCGCGGAAACCCCCGGAGTATACTAGTATTTTGGGACACTGTCTGTATTATTAGGTGTTTCATGTTGATATCCCATGTGAAACAGGGTTACCGTTACCATAGTTATGGTTGCACAAGAGCTATTGGAGTCTACAGGTAGGCATCCAGCCAGACCCAAAATGCCAAACATTGTGACCCAAATGGGCCTGTGACATGTTGGTAGGCCTATATTCTTACTTTGGTTTTTGGTACTTGGGGACAAAATTTCAGCTTGATATCTCCTGCATTACCCGTTTGCCCAACTTTGCCTCACAGTACCCTCCTATCTATGTCTTCTATAGTGATGACCTGAGCCATATTGCTCCTATCGAAGATGCCAGTTTTACGTATTGGTTGCTTGCCAAAATGGTGTTTCTTTCCATGATGTGTTTCGTCCTTATCTTTGAGCCAGGTTTGAGCTTTTACTTTGATGTTATTGCTGGTTGCTGCTGTACACTTGATCGTTCTGTGCTTTGCTTGATCTCGTGTGCCTGAGAGGTTTTTAGTCATGATCATAAAAGTTGCATATCCTTTTGTGATTCCTTTCTTTTACCATTTTGCTTGATTTGATGTTTCAACGGAGTTATTCCGATTCTGTCCTACAGGAGTTTCATACATCGTTACACTGATTGCTTTTCTGGTATATCATTATAGCGACGTAACAAAGAAAACGACGGCAAAAAATTTAAAATTTTGAAAAATAAAAATTACTTTATTTGTTTGTATTGTAGGTCTATTATTGTTTGTTTATCTTTATTTGCTGTTTGAATCTAATCCCATTTGTTAGTTGATAGTTGTGTTATTAGTATTTTGTAGCAGAAGCAGAGTTTGTCACCGCCAACCGAACAAAATCAATCGAATCAAGCATGGATTACTTGGTGGATAACCTTCCTGGCGTCCAGTACTTGTCGGAAGCATGGAGGGCCTCTCTGAAAAGGGGAGCTGTGGAAGTTTTTATGGTAAATGTGAAACGTTGTATTTTTCGTTTTGATATATCATGCCGCGTTCTCCAGACGTCCGTACGTCCCGTGCCGCGTTCAATCCTCCTTACCGTGTACGTCCGACGTATGTAGGAGTATAGTCACCGGGACGATCAAGACCGTGCTTGACAATTTTCGCGCTCCCGTAGCAATCTTAGTAAATCTGGCATTTCTATACAAGAATAGCAAGAGTGTTTGAAAAAGGGTCGAAAAGCCGGTTGCTATTCTTGTATAGAAATGCCAGATTTACTAAAATGCCACGGGAGCGGCAAAATTGTCAAGCACGGTCTTGATCGTCCCACTGACTATACGTGGTTGTGTGCAGTGTGCCATGTAATCTTAGATACGTCGGACGTCTGGTGAATACGGCATTGTTCAAGAATATTTTTCGTAAAATATAGCCACACGGCTAGTGCTAAAATTATCTGCTGTTTGCCGTGTATGCTATTTGACGCAAGTAAATAGACAAGAGCTGTGAAAAATTGGGCATAATGGGTGGTCGCGAGCTGACCCATTTCAGTGAATTTTTGATCGGTAAGGGGAAGAAGGCAAAATGCACTGAAAAAGTGTTATGCAAAGGAGTCAGCTTGCGACCAGCCATAATTTCTTAGAGCAATTGGTCCTTACAACACAATTTTCGAAATGCAAGGGTCCATTTACATATCACCCCGATATTACTTTATTGCATAAGAGGGTCACCCACCCGTGCGAGCGGTTACTACGTAACGTATTGTTCTTTACTTTTCAGTGGGCAGACTGGATGTGTGGTACACGTGACACTAGAGAATTTATCAGGGATCACTTCAGCTTTTTCCTCGGGGAGTTGCTCTTTCTGTTTCTTGGCCTACTCACTCTTATACACGGTAAAATCAAAGGAACGAAACATCCCTTGCTTTCTTGTTTGTGTGTGTTCATATGTACGACTAGCTCTTGTGTATCATTTGGGTTCATTTACATAAGAGACTTGCGCTGGGCGTACGCTTGGCGTGTCCATGGCTCGACACGCAAAGGCGCATGGCCATTGCTACATGAATGCGCATCGAGCGCGCACTTTCTTCCACTGTGAATGAGCCATTATCGATGTCGTCGCTATATCATTCTGTCGGGCGTCGCTTTTCTTGTAATGGTGTAATAATGAATATTGTTCATGTGTTGTAGATGGTAGTGGCAGTACTTACTTATATCGTTCAACTCGCCATTATTTGTATTTACGTAAACGCCGCAAAAACCATGGACAAATTGCGACAGTGGCCATGCGCCCGACAGAAAACGCGAAATGACATCATTTGTTTGGTTTTTCTCTAGTGGTCTGTGTGTGTTTTTAGCCTGGCGTACTGGTGGACGCTATTTCTATTTGTGGATTGGCATTATCCTTCATGCCTTGAATACGGAGCTCATTTCTTACTGGGTGCCGGACATCGACAATTTCTGGCACGCACAGTCCAATCTGATGCTGTTCGGACGCCGGTTGCCCATCTACGTCCTGTTCGGCATTTATCCTTTCTTCGACTACACATCCGCCGTACTTGCCAAGAGGTATGCATGCATTCCTGTGATGGTAAGGTAACGTATGCAATAAAGGATACTGTAGGTCATGCTACCTATTATCAGGAGTAATATAAAAGGGGGAGTGACAAACGGCCGCTTCCATACAAACGGCTGATTTTCACACGCAAAGTTCGAAGCATTCCAGCGGTCGTAGAGGAATAAAACTGACACCATTGTATGCGCCGATTCTTCTTCTTTCCATTGGTGTCAGCTTCGTTGAGGTCCGAGGACTCCTTCCATTTTATTTTTAGCGGGAAGTAGAGGGTACTTTTGAACCTCAATTTTTTCTTGGGGAATGCTCTGGACGGGTATCGCCAGATCTGGCGATGATCGCCAGATCTGGCGATCACGCTGCTTTCGCAAACCAGCCAGCGTGTATCGCCAGATCTGGCGATCCGCGCAGCGTGCTCGCCAGATCTGGCGATCGGCGATACATGCTACCTGGTGAGCGTGATCGCCAGATATACACGCTGGCTGGTATGCGAAAGCAGCATGATCGCCAGATCTGGCGATACCCTTCCAGAGCATTCCCCGAGGAAAAAATTGAGGTTCAAAAGTACCCTCTACTTCCCGCTAAAAATATAATGGAAGGAGTCCTCGGACCTCAACGAAGCTGACACCATTGGAAAGAAGAAGAACCGGCGCATTCAATGGTATCAGTTTTATTTCTCTACGACCGCTGGAATGCTTCGAACTTTGCGTGTGAAAATCAGCCGTTTGTATGGAAGCGGTCGTTTGTCACTCCACCCCTTTTATATTACTCCTGCTATTATCAAAATCGAAATACATAATGGAGCTTAGAGGAAGAATGGCTGACGTAGTGTAAGCAAAGCGGCCAATTACTGGCTCATATTCACACAAATTCCAATATTTATTGATTTCGTAAGTACAATATTTTTGAAATCAAATAACTAAAGTAAGACCAGAGTTCTTGGGACCCACGTATTATTTATCTCGAGAAGTACGCGACGTAGAGCAAAGCGGTCAAAACTTCCACGGATAACTTTAGCTCGCCTCTCCAATAAAAAAAACCGTTTGATTCTATCTGCTGTATACGAAGTTACGTAGGTACTGTAGTATACGATGTATGCTTTGCTGAGTTGATACGAAGATAATAGCGATGCTTGCTAGGCTCACTGACTTCGTACTGTGATTGTACTCTCTACTCCGTACGTAAGAGAAAATCAAGCCAACCACTTTCAGCCCGTACAAAACCTTATTATCCAAACGATAGCAAAATACTCTTGCAGAAAGATTGCATGAATCATGTGAGAGCAAAAACATGTTGTGCCACATTTCAGTAGGTGGATGCTATGAAATGCTATGTCTAGCCAAGTATCTGTATCTTTGACGCCATTGCAAAATGTCAGCGTAAGCCTTGTGGGCAGGGGTGTAGGTACACACCAGTAGCCCCCCTCCAGCTACAGGTCAAGGGCTGTAGCGATCCGGTGGTTTGCGATGGCGCGTTCCGCGTCGTGGCGGCGGAATCGGTGGTGGCTCTGGCGCTGTCTGAGGCGCTGGATGAGGCAGAGGAAAGTCGACACTTTCAGGCTCCGCCTCGGGTTTCTTGTAGAGCTTGAGGCGTCGTGCGTTCCATACCTGGCCATCAGAGAGAAGAAAAGTATAGTAGGAGAGCACTTTTTCAACAGTGCGTGGCTCGCTGTATGGAGAACGACCCTTGTGGACATGAGGAAGCCGAACGAGAACCTTGGCTCCCTTGGGAAAGAATCCCCAGACCCTCTTCGTGGGTTTGCCCTCTGCCTCGTTTTGCCGCTGAGGAGGCAGAGGTGGAACTGGAGGTGCAGCAGTGACTGACTCAGGAGTCCTGCGCGTCGGTGGCGACGTGTTGGGCTGAAAATCCATGCGAATGGACCGACCAAGGAAGAGTTCGGCGGGGCTGTTCCCTCCGTCTTTCAGCGGTGTCGCTCTGTAGGCCTGGAATAAGCGTCGCAGACCTGCACTCCAGGTGGTACCAGCAGAGGTGAAAGCTTGAACTCCGTACTTCAGGTACCGATTGAACGACTCCACAATTCCGTTTTCTTGTGGGTTGTAGACGGCAGAAGGATAATGATGAATGTTCTTTTCTTTCAGAAACTTGCTGAATTCCGCCGATCTGAATTGTGGGCCATTGTCTGACACCAGACCCTCGGCATTTCCATGCTCGGCAAACACGGACTCCAACCAAGCGATGATGGTGGCAGAGGTGATGCTTTTTGTCTCCAGGTAAAACGGATACCGTGCAAAACAGTCAATAAGCACCACGACGTAGATGCCGTTGTAGAAAGGACCGGCTATATCAATAGCGTACTGCTTTGCAGGTGCAGCCGGTGTGGGGATACGAGCGTCCGGCATTTGAAGGCATGGCTGAGATTTGTCACTGCACAGGCACGCGTGGCAATTCTTGACAAATCGTTCGGCCTCCACACTGTACCCCGGCCACCAGTAACTGTTGCGGAGGAGACGTTTGAAGCGGACAATTCCTGGATGTCCGGTGTGTGCCTCCTTCAGTACTGATGAACGAATCGAAGTAGGAGGAATCAGTTGATCTCCTTTGTACAAGCAACCGTCCCGTACTTGTAGGTGCTGACGTTCGTGGAAAAAGGTCAGTAGCTCGCCTTGCAGCTCCTTTTTTTCCAGCCAGCCTTGCTGTAGGTACAGTTTGACAGCGGAGAGAAGCGCGTCGGTCTCCGTTTCTGCGTGCAGATCCTGCATGCGAATGCCCTGGACCTGAAGACTGGGGTCGGCGCCGACGCCCAGTTGCTCCGCTTGTCGTCCCAAGCGAGAGAGGAAATCCGCGACCCGATTAGATTTTCCAGGTATGTGCTCCACTGCGAAATCGAATTCTGCCAGTCTCTCACTCCAACGACGAAACTTGGAGCTCTTCCTCTTGTCAGCTGAAGAGTGAAGAAGAGTGGTCAGTGGCTTGTGATCCGTGCGCAGGGTGAAGTGAAAACCCAGTAGGAATTTCTCCCAGTGTTCAAATGCAAGCAGAGCGGCCAAAGCTTCTCGCTCGTTGGTTGCATAGTTGCGTTGCGTCGTATTCAGCGTTTTGCTGAAAAAAGCGATGGGAACCTCTTTTTTTCCCATGCAGTTGAGAGAGTAAGGCGCCGACGCCCACATCAGAAGCATCCGATGTGATGAAAGTGGGCGCGCCGGGTCGGTTAACGTGTACCAGCAGTTTTTCCGCCATCATCTGCCGCAGCGTTTTGAATGCCAAATCTTTCCGCTGCGTCCAGCGAAACTTGACATCCTTGCGAGTGAGCGCGCGCAGAGGTTCGGCGATGGAGGCGACATCCTCCAAAAACTCCTGGTAGTAGTTGAGCATGCCCAGAAAAGATTGGACAGCTTTGACATCCTTCGGCATGGGCGTTGAGCGGATGGAGGCGACTTTCTCCGGATCCGGCTTGATTCCTTCTGGCGAAATCAAAATTCTCCTTATTTGCATTCGAACATGCCGGATCCTGATCCACCTGCTGCTGCTGCTGCTGCTCCAGCAACGTCCACCGTCAAATTCCACATTCCTCCACCGAAAACGTATCTTGACACCTCTTCTGATGTTGCACCGGACTGGGACGCTTGGCTCAAAGCATTCACCTTGTACCTATCCACCACTCTGCACGCAGCTGGAAAAGAGATGTTGGACAAAAAATTGGCCTCCGATTTATTTCTGAGCTATTTGGGCGTCGAAGGAGCCCGTCTCCTTTCCATGGACTCATCTGTGGATGCGCTTATCGCCGCTCATGATGTCGAAGGTCTGAAAACAGCAGCACAGGAACGGTTCAAACCTCGTCGCACAACCGCAAAAGCTTGGTTTGACTTTCAACGCCGGCACCAGGAACCGGAAGAATCGATTGATGAGTTCCATTGTGCTCTCTGTACCCTATCGGCGGACTGTGCATTTCGAGAGACGGATAGGCATCTCATGCATCAACTCATCATTGGCTGCAGGGACACTTTTGTACAGCAGCTACTGTTGGCTGAAAAAGACTTGACCCTGTCGAAAACTCTTACCATTCTCCGCGCACACGAAACGGCGAAAAAGGAGTCTTCAGCACTGACTCCTCACTCCTCCAGCCAACCGAGCGTAGGCGCGCTCAAAAAACAGATTGGCGGACGAGGCAGTGCACCTGCACAACAGAGCGCACCTTTCGCTTCCGGCAGTTGTTGGGGTTGTGGCGGACACTGCAAAGATCGCTACAAGCAGCCGTATGCTCACCTCCCACTTTAGCAGTAAGTGACACTTGTGTAAGTGCGACTTGTCACACTAAGCTAGTGACACTAGCGTTTCTTATGCTCATCTAAATTTTTCTCGAAAGTGACACTTGAGTTAGGGCGACTTCGGCTAGGGAGGTATTTGCCTCCCTAACGGCCTACAAACGGCACGATTATGTGCCAAATTTTGCTTATTCATGATACAAAACCAAGTAAAATGCTTTCCAAAGTTTATTCAAAGGCAAGAACTTATTCCCTGAAAGATGACCGATAGTTTCATTGTCCCATGTGTGATTTTGTTGGTTTTTCGTTCAGCGCCCTTTCTGGCTTAAAAGTTTGTTGTCAGTTTTTCACCATAAAGACCCACAACAGCTTCAATTTAAAATTCAGCTTGACTTGTGTGCAAAAATTCCCCGACAACAGCACATGCCATTGAGTGCGCGCTCTTTCTTCAAAGAAATAACAATAAAAATTAGTATGTGGGTACAATTTGGTGGATAAATAATAATTAAAATGACCAAAGTACTTTGTCATTGCATTGGAAAAAGCAGCAGGATGAATGAAAATAAATTGATGATACGTGTGGGACTCGAACCCATAAGTCTCACTTACATTTTTCCTACAAAAAAGACACTAAGGGAGACTTAGGATCAACCAAGTACCACTAAAATTAGTGCTACTTCGAAAAGGTGGTGAGCATAAGAAAATTGAAGCCGCACTTCAGTCGCCCTAATTTTAGGGCGGCTTCTAAGTGACACTAGGCCTAGTGAGGCTTATGTTAGGGAGGGAGGTGAGCATACGGCTGAAGGACTGCCCCGCTCGCGCTCAAATTTGCAATAGCTGCGGAAAAAAGGGACACTTCGCCAAAGTGTGCAGAGGAGGGAAAAAGAAGCCGATTTCGCATTCTGCTGGATCCAGCTCAAGCGGAGCGTCAAAATCCAGTGGGAAAGAGACCCGCATGCAGCAGCTGCAGACTGCATCGCCCTCAGCAACGGAACCAATCTTGATTCAGGTTGGCATCCAGTTGGATCGGCACGTACTTCCAATGACATTTGAGGCAGATACCGGAGCCGAGCCCTCCACATTATCTTTTGCCTCCTACCAGCAACATTTTGTTGGTACCACCCTTAAGCCGGCGCCGCCTCTTTTCAACTACGACGGAACGAAAACGTCTGGAGTACGCGGTATGTTCACTGCTCGTGTACATTTCGCTGGCAAAAATCACCGCAGCACATTTTACGTTGTCGATTGCACTAAACCTGTGCTTGGCCGAAATTTTTTGGTACCGCTCAAAATTCAGCTACACTGTGGTGACCATTCTGTGAAAAAGGTAGACACGGCGGCTTCAAAGGACTACGTCAGTCACCACCCTCGTCTGCTTTCGCCTAAGCTAGGTACTTATCCGGGCTACGAACACGTGATCCATTTACGCAAGGACGCAACTCCTACTGCTGTTCGCCCACGCCCTGTGCCATTGTCTCGCTTGGAGGCAGTGAAGTGAGAAATTCGTCTGATGGATGATCTCGGCATTTGGGAGGAGGCGCCAAGTTCGGATTGGATGCACGGCATGGTGACTGTAGAGAAGCCTAACGGTGGCGTACGCATTACTACAGACCTGCGTCCTCTCAACAAGTACATTGTCCCGGATCGTCACCCACTTCCGCTCATCAAGGATTTATTTCTGCAGTTAGCGGGAGCGAAAGTGTACAGTAAGCTGGATTTTGCGAAAGCATACTTCCAGATTGCACTGGCTGAAGAAAGCCGGGATCTGACAACCACAGCCACTCCGCTCGGACCGCGACGCTACAAGCGGCTTCCTATGGGGATGACAGATTCAGCTTCTGTTTTCCAGCGGATGGTGCAAAAAAGCTTGGCAGGATTGCCAGGTGTCTGCGCATACATCGACGATGTCCTCGTCTATGGAGCCGCCTTGATGTGAGATGCACTGAAAACGCACTTCGAGGGCTGCAGGCGAAAGTCGAATTCAGCCATCCGTTTCAGCACAGCATCCAGTCGACTGTCGTGCTCTTGCTGTGTGGCTCCATAGACGAGGACATCGTCGATGTATGCGCAGACACCTGGCAATCCTGCCAAGCTTTTTTGCACCATCCGCTGGAAAACAGAAGCTGAATCTGTCATCCCCATAGGAAGCCGCTTGTAGCGTCGCGGTCCGAGCGGAGTGGCTGTGGTTGTCAGATCCCGGCTTTCTTCAGCCAGTGCAATCTGGAAGTACGCTTTCGCAAAATCCAGCTTACTGTACACTTTCGCTCCCGCTAACTGCAGAAATAAATCCTAATGCAGAAATAAATCCAATGGACTGCTAATCCATTGGGGTTTCCCCGCCTGGGTTCGAATCCCAGAGGCGTCGCCAATGCTGTATACGAAGTTACGTAGGTACTGTAGTATACGATGTATGCTTTGCTGAGTTGATACGAAGATAATAACGATGCTTGCTAGGCTCACTGACTTCGTACTGTGATTGTACTCTCTACTCCGTACGTAAGAGAAAATCAAGCCAACCACTTTCAGCCCGTACAAAACCTTATTATCCAAACGATAGCAAAATACTCTTGCAGAAAGATTGCATGATGATGTGGTGGGGCTGCGGTGCTGTACTGTATTGTGTACGCGTGGTCCCTGTTGGTTTACTTATGAGCTCGGCGTATTTAGGACCCTGACACCCCTTTGGGTGAATTTGCATTAGAAACTGTGCGTTCGTGTGCGAGTTGGTCAAGGTTGCGCCGCCTTGCCACTCACTTCTGCTACTTTGGTGTCTTACTAACCAGACGTATCGTAAATAAAGCCCTTTATCTACATTGCGGGCGTGTTCTATTGCGGCATCTGCGCCTATTTTGGGTTATGTATGACTGCATGCGTAGATGTTTGGGGACACGTCTGTTGTGTGGTAGACGTTGCGGACTGGCCACCGCAGCCCTCACCACATAATTGGCGCAGTCAGTATCCGATCTTTGCGCAGTGGCAGCTTCATTTCTAAGCCAGTTTAGTATCGGGTATAAAGCCGCTCTTCGGTTTTCGTAGTTTTGCCGTACGTAATTATTATTGGCGCATATTTTACGTACAAAGGTCAAGTGTTCGGTCCTTTGCGCGCAGTTGCTAGCTAGTACGTACAGGTGGTAACCTCTTGGTTCAGCGCGCAACTCCTGTGTCGTCGGTTAGCTAACTTGCCGCTTTGGTAGCCTACGGTACGTACGATACGATACATAAGTATTGTTTTGGTAGTGGCGTTGTGTATTCTTTTCTGCGGTCAGTAAGTACGTAAGCCTACGCGATTCAAATAATACGTACAGTACAAGTAGCGAGTGTGTGTACGGTACATACGTAGTGTTTGGTTCGGTCGGCCTGCAGTGGTCACTTTACGTAAGCGCTTCTGCTTTTCGTGCGGTTCAAGCAGGCGCAGTATTTTCTTTGGCAATTTCAGTAAATTGCCTGGCGCAGTCATTGCTTCTCGTTTCTTAGCTTTTGGTGACTTTGTGATGTAATCGTACTAACTACAGTATTTTGAAGTTTTCCAGGTGTGTCAGCAAGCCACATTGGATTTTATTTGCTGTTCTGGTTCGGATTTACTTCGAGTATTTTGGTTCCGTGGTGATTTCAATATTTTTTCGCTGCAATTTGGTGGCTGATTTCTGCTCAACCGGACCTGTACATCATCTCGCTTCTGGTATTGGGCTGTGGTCATTTTCTTTTGGTCCTGGTTTCAGTTTACGGCCCAATTGCAACTAGTCTCCCCCAGCGCTACAAAGTGTAAGCTAAAGTGGTGCTAAAGATATTGATACGTACGTACAGTAAGCGGAAAGCTGGGAAAGAGGTACGGTACATAAGTAAAACTTGCTCGAAACTTCGCCAAAGTTTTCTAGTAGTGTACGTATGGCTGAGCAAGCTTCTGTTGAGCTTCAGCTTGAGCGAGCTTTGGAGCAGGTTGTAGCTTTGGGTTCTCAGCTGTCGGAAGCGATAGGGGCAGCTGCGGTGTTGGTTCCCTTGTCCGCTCACGTGTCGCCTGTGCAGTGGCAGTCGTTCGTTGGCCGCTTGCTGATGAAGCTGCAGCACAGAGCCGACCCTTGGCCGTTAGTGGAGCTCGGTACGAGTGCTGCTTGCAGTACTTTGTTAGAGCCAAGACTCGGTACGGGCGCTGGAAACGGTACCCTGTTAGAGTCAAGACTCGGTACGGGCGCTGGAAACGGTGCCCTGTTAGAGTCCGAACTCGGGGCGGGTGCTGGCAACAGTGCCTTGCTAGAGTCGAAGTCGTCCGGTACGGGAGGAAACTCTCAGTTAGGACACGTAGCGTCCGGTACGGGAGACTACTCCCTGTTAGGACAAGAGCCGTCCGGTACGGGGGCTAATAGCCCCTTGTTAGGACGTGAAGGGTCCAGTGCAGGAGCTAACCACTCCTTGGCAGGACCAACGGCCAGTGAGCAGCAGCTTGATTTCCCTGTGCTGCCTGTGTCTGAGAGTGCTCAGCTGAATGCTGAGGCTGCGACAGTTGTAAAGCGTAAATGTAAGCGGAAAAGCAGGCGGAAGAAAAAGTCGCCTGTAGAGTACTAGAGCAAATAGCACGTACATACAGTACATTGTCGTTGCCATAATATGTACGAGTAAATTTGCAATGGTTACAATACGTACGTACGGATGTTGGCATACAAGCGAATAAATCAATGATGTCGTGTACTGTGTAAGTACATACGTACACATTCTCTACGTACTCTAGGTACTGTGCTTGGGTGTGTGGATGAGAGAAATAGCGCGAAGAGTGAACAATGGGGAAAAAGACGTACGTATGTTTTGTACAGTGTTTTGTTGGCTTGATGCCACTGGTGTGTGGTGAGTGCGAGCGGTGTGGACTTTGTATGTAGCCGGCATGTTCGGTGAGTTTAGTGCAACGTGACCTTTGCCCTCCGAGGGAGGTGCGCTTCTGTCCGTGAGTGGGACGCTTTTGGTCACAAGCCTTCAAACTCGACCGGCACCTCATGCAGCCGTGTGTCAGCTCGGAAGCCCAACTGTCTGCAGCAGTCGTGGGTGCTGTCCTCCGCTGGTGTTGGTGTTTGGCGGTGCTTGCCTCTTGCTGAGCTGTGTGCATGTCGTTTGTCGTGTGATACAGTGCCAGTCTGGGTTCTCTTGAACATGACTTTGTTTGGCTTGTTGTTTCGTGTAAGTTTGCTTCTGTACAGTATGTGGTTGATCCTACAAGTCGCCATTTGGTTGATCCTTGCAGTGGATTCCTTGAGGTCGATTCTGCATGTGGCTCCTATGTGTGTGATAGTTGATCCTCTGCTGGCTCCCTTGAGTCGATTCGCGTGCTTGGTTCCTTGGTGTGTGGCTTGGTGTGGTTCCTTTGTGCTGTGCTGCCAGAGTGTGATCCTGAGAGCTGTGTGGTTCCTCCTGTGTTTGTCCGCTTCATACGGGTTAACTTGTCCCCGTTCGTCCTGCGGTGGAGTAGATCCTTTCTCTACTGGTTCCTCTGGTAAAGTGAGGTATGCTGGCATTGTGCACTTGCCAGCTGTGACATCGTTGTGCCTTGAGTGTCCTGGGGCATTGGTAATGTGGTCATTTTGCTTTCAAATTCCCGGACCTCTGTTGGGCTTTGCCTTGGTGGCCGCCCAGGGTTTGTCTTTTCCCAGTGCTGATGTTTCAGTTTTTACTGGATGTGACGTCGGGTACGTGGCGTGATCACTCTTCAGTGCTTGTGGTTACTGTAGTGTGTACGTGGCAAAAATGTATGTACGCTATTTTTTCGTGCGGTTACGCAGCGTCTTTTCTTATGGCTATGTGCCAAGCAAAGTTGGAGTGTGTATGTTGCGTTTAGCTGCGTGTGAGTGAGTGTCGTCTGCGGTGCATGTGATTGACATAAATTTTATTGCAGCTGTTTGTGTTTTCACGTGTTGTTTTGCTATTCGTAGTATTTGAAACAGCTGATTCTGTGTGTTCACGTGCGCAAGCAAATGTTTTCAGTGGGAGTGGATAAAATTTATGTGTGCCCTACACTTTGTACTGCTTGTTCGGTGTGTGTAAGTACATATTACTTGGCAGTACGTTACGGTATTCACTCTACGTATGTGCGGTGCTTTTTCTTCTGGTCGTGTCGTACGCACGGACAGTTTTGTGTTGGACTTGCGCTTTCTGTCGCGCTTGTCATGTTTTGGTTTTGTCCCCTTTCAGCTTTCAGGTTCCGACGGTCGGTTCCTGTCTCCTCCAGTGGTGGTGGTAGTGGAGGTGAGGAGTTAGCTTCGTCTGCCCTCAGTCCTTGGAGTTGTTAGCCGCTGGCCTGGCCCTCCTTTCTTGGCGCGATGGGTTTTCCGTGTCCTTGGTGTGGCCCTTCTGGTAGCGGCGGTCCTTGGTGCTTGTGTGGTGGTCGCGGCGCCGCTCTCTGCTGTTTGGAGCGTTGGACGATGGCGGTTCCTTGGCTGTCTGGTGGAGCTTTTTCAGAAGAATCTCAACTTTCATAGGGTAGCGTGTGTGTATGTAGTACTGTATGTTGTCGTAGATTGGTTGCAAATAAAAAATATGTGTTTTGGTTGAAATGATGTCTGTGTGCCGTTGCCTATTATTTATTCTTTTTCTATGTTTTCAGCAGTGATTCATTTCCATGTCGTGATATCATATGTAACGTTGTGTGTATTCGAATGTATTTGGTAGTAGTATTGTAATAGGGCCTCGCTCATTTCGCACCCCAACCGGTCCCTCAAGGGGGCGGGGGATGTGGTGGGGCTGCGGTGCTGTACTGTATTGTGTACGCGTGGTCCCTGTTGGTTTACTTATGAGCTCGGCGTATTTAGGACCCTGACACCCCTTTGGGTGAATTTGCATTAGAAACTGTGCGTTCGTGTGCGAGTTGGTCAAGGTTGCGCCGCCTTGCCACTCACTTCTGCTACTTTGGTGTCTTACTAACCAGACGTATCGTAAATAAAGCCCTTTATCTACATTGCGGGCGTGTTCTATTGCGGCATCTGCGCCTATTTTGGGTTATGTATGACTGCATGCGTAGATGTTTGGGGACACGTCTGTTGTGTGGTAGACGTTGCGGACTGGCCACCGCAGCCCTCACCACAATCATGTGAGAGCAAAAACATGTTGTGCCACATTTCAGTAGGTGGATGCTATGAAATGCTATGTCTAGCCAAGTATCTGTATCTTTGACGCCATTGCAAAATGTCAGCGTAAGCCTTGTGGGCAGGGGTGTAGGTACACACCACTATCTGCTCTCAGTGTCGAGATCTCGCCGATTTCCTTCAGCACTGAAATCGTGTCACCATTTGGCAGACGCTAAACCACGCAAACCACGACACCCCACGACCCTGTACGCCCGATGCCCATTTTTATTGTTTTCATCATGTATGCATATTTCTACCACTTTTGATTTTTCGGGCGTTTGCGAGGTTTAGAATTGCCCAATGGTCCACGCCCAATTTGCCGATTTTAGTACTGAAGGAAATCGGCGAGATCTCGACACTGAGAGCAGATAGAATCAAACGGTTTTTTTTATTGGAGAGGCGAGCTAAAGTTATCCGTGGAAGTTTTGACCGCTTTGCTCTACGTCGCGTAGTTCTCGAGATAAATAATACGTGGGTCCCAAGAACTCTGGTCTTACTTTGTGCAATACCTATAAATTGGGCGAATATGAGCCAGTGATTGCCCTTTTTGTTGACACTACACAACGGCAGCCATTCTTCCCCGGTCGGAAGCCCTATTATATCTTATCTACTAACAAATAGGGCTGATGTGTGTCTGTGTGTGATGCGATAAACTCGCTCAGTTTTGCAGCTACAGCGCTGACCAATGGCTCATTCGAAAGCTTATGACCCCAAGGCCCGCAAGAAGCCCTTCGATTTTTGATCTGATCAGCCGATCGCCCATAATCGATCGATAATCGATATTTCAGTACTAAAAGCGCGCAGATTCACTCATAACTCACTCAATTTTGCAGCTACATCATCCATCCAGAGCTCTTTCAAGCGCTTATGGCCCCGAGAACGCCAGAAAGACCTGCGATTTTTGATCTGATCAGCCGATCATCAATAATCGATCGATAATCGATATTTTAGTATTAAAGCCACCTGCCCAAAATGGTTGCCAGATGCGTAATTGTTGACGGATCACGATCTACAACAGGGTTGCCAGATCTGCAAAAGGGTTGCCAGATTTTGCAAAAGGGTTGCCAGATCTGCAAAGGGATTTTACTGCGAAGCTGTAACGGGCCACTGGTATTCTTGATATCTCCCTCTAGGCTTCGTCTGCCGTGGTGGGCAGAAGGTCCTGCGATCGGACTGGGCACGGTTCTGCTGGACATTCCTTATGACATACTGGGCGTGAAGTTGTTGTGGTGGACGTGGCACGATACGGATCCGAATATCTTCGATCGCTCCTACTATGTGCCGTGGACGTCCTACTATTTTCACGCCGCCTTCGCTTGCTCTTTCAATTGGATGCTGAAGCTAGCCCGTCGCTTTCTTGTCACTGAAGAGTATGATTGGAAGAGGTAACCTCCCTCATGTTAGGATAGGATACGGTGGGAGTAGGAAAACGAGCTTACCCTCTCGTGCGTTGTGAAGCTAAGAGTTGGTTGAAAAATGATATTTCTGAATTCTTCACGACCAACGAAAACGACAACACCTTCCTTGGTGCTCCGGTGTTTGATGCTAGCTGTAAGCTTCCGCGCCTTCAGTACAAGGGCTGCAACGAGTTTGTTTGCAGAAAATAAACTCACAATTCTATTTTACGCTGGACCAAAGCCTAGTACTGAACGCACAGAAGTCCAGTTAGGACCATGTTTTAAAATTTGTGTATGTCCTCACGCATGCGGTCATCCATCCATCCATTCGTTCGCTACCGTGCGCATGTCCGCCTCGCTTTTGCAGGTTTCCCCGCGAGTTCGCCTGCGCGCTCTTCGCGGCTCTGTCTGCTTTCTGGGTGGGCGCGGCTCAGTTCGTGCCCGTGTACCACGTGTTTCACGATTTCTTCGCCGTTTCCAGCGAGTGCTGCACTCTCGCCTTTCTCGGCCTTTACGCATTCCTGGTTTGGATCGCCGATAGGCACCAGAAACGCCGAGACGCCAGACCGCATCCTGAAGGTTGGCTCTTTATTTCCGCTATACTCTGGCCCAGAGGGAGTTAGCTATGAGACTCAAGTCGTCCTGTGTAGTTTCCATGTACTTCTGATAAATAGGAGTATACGAAGCACGGACAAAAATCGGCATTTTGTGAATCTATTTTACGCAATGCGCCTTGATTGCCGTAGCGAACTCTAACTGGCCAGACTGTAGTATGGTTTGTGTGTGGTGACGAGATGGCCCCAGGTGACGACCAGCCGAAGCATCAAACTCACAAGTGCACCCAGACTTGACTCCCACAATACAGTATAACGAAATAATTCGTCGTCCCTGGGTGAACTCGTGACTTTGATGTTCGGCTGATGATTGAAAATGGACTTTTTTGCTGCAGTTACTCGCTATTGGTGGGACGAGCTGTCGGTGGCTGTGTTGGTGCACTATCTGTTCTTCGCTTCTTTATCGATTCTTGGCGAACCGGATAGCACGGAATCGGTGGGCTTGCACGAGCCGATCGGAGCCTGTGATCAGTGGGTTCCAATTCAGAGCGTCTCCGGCTTGGTATGCCAGTGCAGATTGCGACAGACTACTCGTACCAATAATATATAACCTTTGTATAGGGAAGAATGGTTGACGTATTGTAAACGAAAGTGGCAATCGCTGGCTGGAAACCGGGCCAATTTATTTGTTTTTACAAAACCGTTCCATTTGATTTTTGCGACACCAGTAAATTGGATACTGTAATGCTTCGTGTATAACCCCCGTGTGATAAAAACGTTAGTCACCGAACGAGGGGGTTATATTCGAAGGGGGTTATGCACGAGGCATTACAGTATATTATCAACAGCCAGTATTCTTCATACAGCGGCTATGTACGTATTCTTTGCTCGTACCCAAATTATAACTTGTTTGTTTGTTTCTCTTTGTTTTGTGTGCAGACGTTGAGGCGACGCAAGTACCTGTGTCCGACGCGCTACGACGAGAAGTATTTCGACTTTCGTTGCTTGCCCGAGCGACGACCGCCTAGTCCGACCGCGGGCGGAGAGGGAAAGGTGGAGTATTACTGTACCTATTATTACATACATAGATATGTACGTACAGTAAGTACGTATCGGTCACTGTATGGGCATGTCACACTATTTCTGCTTTTACCCTTCGTCGGTATCACCTGTCCCTTTGGTTTGTTTTACCAATACAATAAAAATTCGTGCTTTAAGGTGGAGTGGTACCGGATCTGCGGCACTCCCTACGAGAACCACGCGGAGTACATCTTCGTCGTCTGCGCCTTTTGCTTACTGGGACTCGCCGTCTTCTATCAGGTGATGGCTCGATCCGGAGATCAGATCACGGATCCGGTCAAATCGGAGAAGAAGAAAAAGAAGGAATAAATAGAAAATAAAATAGGCGTAAGTATGGACCTACGGCGGGGTAGTTCTGACCGGGGGGGGGGGGTAATTCGGGCCACCCCGTCCTATCTTTTGTTGCGAAGGTTGAAAAATATTGTGTTGGGTACTGTGAGGTAAACCCGGCCACCTGGTACCGAAGGCCCTTTTTTCTAGACGAGTGGTCGGGATTACCCCGACAATAAACCAGTCGGGTTTACCCCATGATACCCAGATCAACATTCAATCCTGTCCAGGCACTTGAGTCTTTCTGAAGATTGCACAGTTTTCCTGCTTCGCAAGCTGCAGCAAGGGTGGTCCGAATTACCCCGCGCTATCCTACTACGTACGCGTGTGCATGCTTCATCCTGCCAACATGTGCCTTCTTCCGTCTTCCCTTGGCTTCTTGTTGTAGTTTGTTTGCTGATCGGGTAGATGCATTTCGATTTTGTTCATGTGCTACTGTTACGTACCATGATTGTGTAAAATGCACCTATATTGTTATTATGTTATTTTGCATGAATGATCTCGCACTGTGTACTTGTTTGTTGCATTCGAGTACGGTATTTAAATTCTAGCTGGATAAGAAAGGGATTGATTCGTATCCAGCAAGAATTCATACTCTTTCATTTTCGCCAGATGATGTTTGGTATTTGAAACATGGCATTGTGCATGCGTTAAACTGCGGAACTTGTTAGTAAATCTTTTGCAATCGATGAAGTAGTGAGTAAATAAGTTGGGTAATAATAAACGGGAGATCTACCCTTGTGGCAGATGCCAATGTCTACTATCAAGGCAGTGGTAGTGGTAGTTGAGGACTTTCGGAACCTGCAAACCCTCTGTCTCATTAGGTTGCTACTAGTACATATTTGTGTATGTTGACAGGTCCTGTGTGTGTCTGGAAAGACATTTTGGCAAGATTTAGCCTTCCTTATACGTACTATCTCCATTTGGACGGAATTCGAAGCGAGTTTCCTGGTCAATGATGGCGCCTGGTGGTGGAACAAATTTCCTGACCAATCTGTAATATTCGCTACTTGCGCTAAGAATGATGGGTGGTCGCGACCGCAAGGTGACCCCTCTTTATTGATCGGTGATCCTGTCGGCACGGTTCAAAGAATCCACTAAAGAAAAAGAACACTGAAAAGCAGAGAGGTGTCTGCTAGCTCGCGACTACTGATAATTACGTATTTAGCCCAAGTAGTAGCGATAGCCAGTTTTGTCCGTCCTACGATCGCTGTCTCTGGGCCTTCACTTTGTTGTAAACTGAAAGAGAGTACGTTGATTGAAATTGTAGATTGAAAGAGTTGAGTTCGGATGACGGAAAAAATGAAGCGGTGGACGTGAATGCTGGATGCCGTGTTCGTCGGGTCTCCAGTGACCAACTGCCCATTTTCTCCTGTCTACTGGGCTGCGACAAGGACAAGGCGGTCAAAAAGAGCCAGCAGGCATTCACGTTCCTCCTTGTTGACGGGGCGGCTACTTGCAAGGATGTGGTAAGTCGTTTTTCCTTCGCGATGTTGGTATGATAGTGCAGGGTAAGTTCGGATTACCCCAGCATTGTATATTTCCAGTTGGGAGGGGAAAGAAAAATGCGGTGTTTGGTGGTTTCCCCGTCGCTCTCCTAACAAAACTGAGTTCAGTAACGACCCGAATTACCCCCATATAGCCGTGCCTATTCTACGAATAGCGGGTATGTCCGCACCGCGGTCACGCAAAATAGGCCCGGTTTTCGACTCTCTTTGTCTTCGTATCCGTTTCCCTTGTATGTGTATATAAATAAATGGATTGTTTCAGTCAAGAAATCCGGATACCACGCTTACCAATGGAGTGCCAAACGGCTGCTGCGTGAACACAAGCGATGTGGAACAGTTGGAAGGCTCTCCATTAAAAGTTGAGCTGTTGCAGCTGGATGATAGCGAGAGTAGTTTTCACACGGCCGAGAATGACAATGAGGATGCATCTTCCGATTTGCGCATTCAGCCAGTACCAATGCCTCGCGTCCGGTAATTTTTTTACACCACACGTTTACAAAAAGTTCATTTGCTGGAGAGTTTTTATCTCTTATCCGTTTTGCGCAGAATACAAGGTGTTCCAAGTCCACTTGAGTGGAATACAAAGTTTACTATTTTGCGCAGAACGGGCAACTGGCGTGGTCGCTTCTCTCCAGCAACCGACTATGAATTGGTTTAGGAGCCTACATACATACGTACGTTGTTGATATTATAGATCCATCTGTGACGCATGTGCTCTGATTATAGGAAGTGGATGTCGGAATTTTTGATGAGAGGTCCCAAGACCAAGTACGCTTGGATCATTTTCGTCAGCGATGGCACAGATATTCAGCGTGGTGTGTTCATGGCTGTCCGTGGCGACAAAACGCGATATTGTTTCGGCACTCTTCATCGCAAGGGTAAGCGCAGGAGGGCGGATAATTCATAAAATTTCACACAGTTGTTTGAACTGGATTCGCTTTGGTCAACGGCGATTATGAAAGTTGCACAACTGCGGTCAACGGTTTGTTTTTTGCAAAACCTGTAGCAAAAGTTGTCTACAATTTTTAGTATTCCATTGTTGTTTGCCGTCAGAAACTGTGCTTTTCAGTAGGTGTTAACTCTCTCCTATATGGGCTGGGCCGCTGGGACCGCGGTCCGACCCTGCAGTCAGACTGGAATCGAATCGAAGCGCCGGTGGAAAAAATCGGTCGGACCGCGATCCCAGCGGACCAGCCCATATCGGAGGGAGTTTACATTTGTAAATGATTGCGTAGACGGCCTTCCCTCACTGGATTGGTGCTGTAAGGAGCTAGGAGTGGGGCTGAAGCAGACTGGTCAAATTCCGACTTTCGCCACACCCGCCTACAGCGAGTATGTACTGCTTCCGCCAATGGCTACGCCTCGTCAGCTGCATGGAAACAGTTCCAGTGCAGGGGATCACGAAACCATGTCCGAATTGCAATCACCACCGTATGTTCAACCGAGTACTGCTTCTGTCGAGCTGTTTGCATCCTGGGGCAACGCGAAGGAAACCTTGGAAGCGCCCGCGATAGATGCCAACATTCAGTTGGTAGGGTTGCAGCAGGGTATCATGGGATAAACCCGGCCTGGCCGGTTCTAGTGGTGGGGAAAACTTGGCCACCCACGTCGGGGTTTACCCACAGTACCCTTATAATATTGCAGCAGTCTTGTACATTGCAGCAGTCACTCTGGATGCCGGAGTGCGTATTAGAATTCCATGCTGTGTATGTATTTTGACCGTGTGTGATGTGATGTAGGTATGTTGTAGCTGGTTCGTCCTGGTTGGTTGGACGTGCGCAGTCCTGTCTACGAGAAATCGCGCGAAGTGGACTTATTGCTGGTACGCCCTGTACCATTACTGTATTTACATAGATGTACACGTACTACACGCACATTGTGTGATCACACACGCCAAAATGATGCTCACCGAAGGCACGCACGAGCGCAACAGTTCTCAATTGTGTTAATTTTTGTCGACACCTATTGTCTGGCCAGTAGGAGTTGGCAGTGGGACTCAAGGCGTGTTGCGTTGTTTGCATGTACTTCTGCGAAATAGGAGTACACGAAGCACGGACAAAAATCCGCAATTCTGAATTTATTTTACGCAACGCGCCTTGAGTCTCATGCCAACTCCTACCGGCTAGACTATAGTAGTATATATACATACTATACTATACCATAGTATACTATACTATACTATAGTAGTGTATACTATAGTATATACACCCTTATTTTCTTATATTCAACCACACCTATTCTGTGTTTTTTGTGCTTCAGAACTTGTACGATGGTCTCATCAGAGGTGCAGTAGCATGGGCGGCGGAGGAAGGACAGATAGCCGCCTTGGAATCCGTGAAGCAGTTGTTGGCCACAGGTGCAATACACTTTTACTTCGCTTTTACTTCGATATGTAAAACGTAATCACCCCGAGTACACTTGGACCGGTGGCTATACGTACGTAATTACCTGATAATACATAACTACCTGAAACTGCGTCATCTGTAGTCCTTCTGAACATGCATGCACGCACGTACATACGATCTTCGTCTTCTTTTATTCACGAGTTGTGTTACACGAACTGCCTCTTTTGTTTGCAACGCTATTTATTTACCTCTTAGACAAAGAAGACGAAGGCAAGAGTGAAGCGCTTGTAGTCGGCGATGATCTCACCATGAGGCTGCTCACCCCTCGCTCACACATGGACATCACGGAACGACTCTGGCTCAGTCTCAAAGGTACTGACTAACAAGCGCATGTATAATACGTACAATACGCGCGATACGCGCGTACAATACGATACATATTGGCCAGTTTCGCTAAGCTCCTGGGTGGGAGTGAGCGTGAGGTGACCCCGCGGTATTTGGTCTGTAAGATTAGATTGGTGCCAGCGGGGTCTTCATCGTCGTTTTTGTCTTTGCTTCTCTTCGCTCTCTCCTTTTCCGCTCCCACACAGATGACTGAACACGAACAGCGTCGACGAGCCCGTCGGTACCGATCTAAGCACTAAATACCGCGGGGTCACCTCTCGACCACCCAGGAGCTTTGCGCAACTGGCATACGATGTGTGTGGGTACGTACGATGTGTCTGTTTACGAATGTCTGTAGCTTCATTTTCTCTTCCAGGTTGCGGCTCATACCAGGAGTTGGTGTCTTGTTTCGAGTTGATATTTCAAGCTCTACGCGATGGCCTGCTCCATAGGAAACAGTGGGCTTGGGTCCAGGTACGTTTATTTATGTGTGCACTATGTACGTACAGAGAGGTAAAGCAGAAGGGGGTGAAACAGTGCTACGTTTTTGAATTTTGAAAAACAGCCAATTTCTGAACTTTTAGACGGAAATTTTTTTTCAATTACAGTAGTAGAAGAGACAGAATGAGAATACCATATTCCCGAATGCCTAAGAATGAACCTCACAAGTCAGAATCATGCCAATGTGCACACAAAGAAATGCGATATGCACTCAGCAAACCTCGCGCTTCAAGACTACTAATTGAATGAGCTAATCCATTTGCTTCTGGAGGAAAATATGATAGAATTCTGCCTTTATGTCTGTCTAGCTGAGGCTTGCTGGTAATGGGCATGCATACATACATATGTATGTACACTACCTTCCTATTATTGTGCTTGTCCCGATCACAACAAAGAAACAATTGAAAAAAGTGACAATGGCATGGTAATCATTAGTGAAAAGAGTTTTCCCGCTTTTCCCGCTTCATTTGGCAGATGTCAAGGAGGCACTGAGCGCAAACTTTTTAGTTTTTACATCCATCAACTTACTTTTGCTTGCAAATCATCTGTCATTATTTTTGCAGCTCACTGCAGCTTGTGAGCTGCTGTAGTATTGTGCTGCAGCACTGACTGCTAGTCCATCATGGGTAAACCCATAAAATCCACGTTTCACCAATGGTGTGAAACTACCAGCTGGCATGGATGGTCAGACTGGTCCAGTTCAGATTCGAACATCATCAAATTTCTGTGGTCCATTATCCTGCTGGGTAGCACAGCTGCTTTGGTTTTATCGATTGTCAATTTGATGACTCAGTTCACAAGTGGAGACAAATGGACCACAACTGTATATGAAGCTGCAGCAGATGGTGCAGCACTAGCATTTCCAACAATCACCATCTGTAACTTTAATCGGTTGCGCTATTCCAAGGTCATAGAGTACAACTTCACTGGGGATCTTCGTTTTTACTTTTTCCGGCACTTTCAAAACAAGTACCCCTTTGAAAGCGATGAAGTGACACCTGAAGACATGTATTGGTTGAGTAAGAAATATGCCCAATGGCGAAAAGACTACAATATGACATACGTGAAACTTGTGGATGAAATGGGCTTTGGATGCGAACAGCTGGAAGTGATACGAACTGTGGCCAAACCCCTGGATGATCCATGCAATCAACATGGAAACACATCAACAACTGCACAAAAACTGACAGACAATGGAATACATATCAAGAATGTCTACACCCCAGAATTTGCCAGGTGCTTCCAGATCCATGTCAATCCAAAGATATACAATGCATCAAAGCCAGGTGACCCTTATATGCATTTTGTTTTCACTAGCTGTGTGCTGGCATCACAGTATGGAATTCATGCCCTGCAAAAACCTATTCTTCAGGAACAGCCAATGGTATTTTCTTTGCTCTCAATGCATTCATTGAGGAAGAGTTGCCAGACTTGGACTCAAACTTTCTGGATGAAGGGTTTGCTATCCAAGCTGACTATGATGGTCGGTTTGATATGGGCAGTTGGATCATGATTTCACCTGGCACACATAGCTGGATTGCACTTAAGCAGGAAATGACCAAAAGAAGAAAGAGTGTAACTGATGTCAATCTATTTCCAGCACCATGTGTGGAAAACCCTAGGCTAAAGATTATGCCAGGTATTCTTGACTTGCAAAGGGTTACCGTATTTACCTGTGCATAGCCCCCCCCCCCCTATGCATAGCCCCCCCCCTATGCATAGCCCCATATTGGCAAAACATAAAAAATGACCCATGCATAGCCCCCCCCCCCCCCCCCCCTATGCATAGCCCCATATGTACTGCACAGTACTGTACAGTACCTGAACTTACCTACATAAGCTGGTCATAAGGTACCCATATCCACTCCCACACCAAGCTAAGATACCTATAAGCCTGCTTGGGGGTGTATTGTACTAGAATAACCCTGTTTTGACCTCAATTATGCCCTAAAACACGTGCTTTTGACCTAAAAAGTATGCCTCTGCGCACCTCTGAAAAACATAAAAAATGTCCCATGCATAGCCCCCCCCCCTAGGCAGAGCCCCCCCTATGCATAGCCCCATATAGGACCTCTCAATTTTTGCATAGCCCCATGGGGCTATGCACAGGTAAATACGGTATTATGCCAGGTATTCTTGACTTGCAAAGGGTTAACGAAATGCACTGCAAGTGTGAAACAGAGTAGTGCTCTGTTTTGTTCAGATGAGTTTTACTCTGTGTTAAACTGTCAACAAGATTGTGACATGATGTACCTGCGGCAGCTGTGTGACTGCTCAGTGATGCCTGAAGGAAACAAGAGAAACAACTTAACCCTTTGTGAATTCGACACATTGGATATGTGCTTTGAAGAGAAAACACCTGATGAATGGTAAAGCATATGGAGAATGCAGACAAAGTTGAATAGCCTTGTGGGAGCTTTGCTTCTTTCTTTTGCAGGAAAGAGGCTGACGAAGAAAACGGCAAATGCAAGCGTAATTGCAAGCCACCATGCAATGATAAGCGCATTCAGTACAGCATTACCACCTCCAAGTTTCCATCACATGCACAAGCACGTTCACTTGCCTACTTCATAACAAAAGAAACTGCAGAAAACAAATCGGCAGAAGAAGTTTTGAGAAGTTATGCAGCTGTGGACATCTACTTCCAGACAATGCAGCTACAGGTAGAGTAGAGGGGAGTACTGTATGTAGTTAGTGATGTGCAGTCTCAAATGCATGGAGCTGTCCAATGCAGTGCTGTTGCAAATTGGTAATCTACAGGGTGTCTCATAATAAACCGTCCACTTTCCCGTGCATGTAACTCTGGAACCACACCATAGATTTTAATGCGGTTTTTTGTATTCTGTAGGCAAGGCTTCAACTGAGATGTGTACAAAATTTTAGCTTCCTAGGCCTAGTGGAAGCTGCTCAAACACCTTTTTCCTCCAGCGGTCAAAAACAAGGTTTTTCGAACTGGTAGTGCCGATTTAGGGGTAATTCTGTGCATGAGTCACATTAAAATTAGCCTCGTAATGAAGAAAGATGTCCCAAAATGTTAGGAAATGTGTATCTCATGCATTATCCCCAGTGCCAGCATTGCAAACGCATGAAACAGGGTATCTTGAAAAACTAAAACCGATATTTTCTCCATAGTAAAGGAAAACGTCGATTTTGAGCTTCGAGATTCAAACCGTCGTAGTCTCCGAAGTATGTGAACCACATAGTTGAAATTTTGTATACTTACTTGTTGAAGCCTTGGCTACAAAATACAAAAAACCGCATAAAAATCTAAGATGTGGTTCCAGAATTACATGC
Organism: Epsilonema sp. ZAB3_2; assembly: GCA_030247985.1. Taxonomy (NCBI): domain Eukaryota; kingdom Metazoa; phylum Nematoda; class Chromadorea; order Desmodorida; family Epsilonematidae; genus Epsilonema; species Epsilonema sp. ZAB3_2. The sequence continues at coordinate 34,650 of JASAMW010002726.1, forward strand.
ACGGAAAGGTGGACGGTTTATTATGAGACACTCTGTATTTGCAGGTTGTAGAAAGATATGAACAGTACACATTGAGCCAGTTATTGAGCAATGTTGGTGGTTCCCTGGGTTTGTATGCGGGTATGAGCATCTTAACCCTTATCCATGTGATCATGTACATCATCAAGGGATGCTGGTACTGCTTCAAAATGAAGCAGGAAGGCAGCAACAGGAAACAACAACAGCAGCTACCACCATTATCAGAAAAGAAAATTCAGCAAACATTAGCCCATCAGCATAAATCTAGGGCCTACTCTTCTGGTGGACCACAGCAAGGGTTAAGAAGATTCTACCGATCTCCATCTGTGAATCAAGTTTATTACCATCCAACTTATGATTTTTATTCCTGAATAATAGGCAACACACTGTGTCATTTCCAAGACCATGTGCAAATTTCCATCAAAATCACGGGACCATAGTTTACCGCTAATAAGCCAAGAAGGTCTAATAAAATTCCATTAGGAGTTCACGGATTCCTATGCTTCATCATGTAAAAAAGCGGCAAAATAACTTTGGAAGTTTGAGCATAACATTCGCATAGCATCATATTCAAAAAAAAAGAAATGGAAAAATGCGAATGTTATGCTCGAACTTCCAATGTTATTTTGCCGCTTTTTTACATGATGAAGCATAGGAATCCGTGAACTCCTAATGGAATTTTATTAGACCTTCTTGGCTTATTAGTGGTAAAGATAATAGAGCAAATGCGTACATAGTTGTAGTTACAGTATGTCGCTTTTCAGCGTGAAAGAGTCAATTTTGATACCACTCAGGACATCTGTTGTTTGACTGGAAACGCCTCGATGTTCATGATAAGATGTAAAACGTTCGATGGTGTGTGATGTGTTGGACCGATTTTCTCTTTTTTCCGCTGGCACTTCTGTTCGATTACTATTTGGACCACGATACCAGTGGTCCAGCCCATATCGGAGAGAGTTACCAGCTCCGTAAGGCCCTGACCCGCAGGGCCCGAGGGTCACCCGCGGGTCACCCAAGGGTCGCCCATGGGTCACTCACGGGTCACCCGAGGGTCACCCGCGGGTCACCCGAGGGTCACCCGTGGGTCACCGGAGGGTCACACGCGGGTCACCCGAGGGTCACCCGCGGGTCACCCGGAACCAAAAATAAGCACGGCGGAAAAGGAGAAAATTATTGATCCAACCAATGACTGCGGGTGACCTGCGGGTGACCCACGGGTGACCCGCGGGTGACCCGCGGGTGGCCCGCGGGTGACCCTCGGGGTGACCCGCGGGTGACCCTCGGGTCACCACCCGCGGGTGACCCGCGGGTGACCCGCGGGTGACCCGCGGGTGACCCTCGGGTGACCCTCGGGTGACCCGCGGGTGACCCTCGGGTGACCCGCGGGTGACCCTTGGGTGACCCACGGGTGACCCTCGGGTGACCCGCGGGCCCTGCGGGTCAGGGCCTTATGGAGCTGGTTAAAAAACCGCCATACCCAGTACTTCAGAAATTGGCTGTTACTGTAAAAATTCAACAGATGATAGCGCTTTTCCCTTTGAATACCATGCTACCTAGTTGACTGTAGACTGTAGTATTTGTTCTCCCTCTGTCTGTGTTTGTTTGCTCTACAAGAAATTGTGACATTTCCGTTTCTCTATGAGCTGGACCGAATACCAACCCGGCACAATAAAACAGCGTGTACCTTTTGAGGTTTCTGCCGACAACCCCACATGGTTGGGCCGTCTGTTTCGTGATGCGGAGGCCAAGTGGTGGAGCATAGGAGGAGGAGGAGGAGACACCAACAGAAAGCTCCTCCTGCCTTCTCTCGAAGGTGTCTTTCCCGTTCGTATGCTGGTGGAAGTCGGCTTGTACAAGTGCCTGCGCGATTTGGCCCAAGCTTTCGCTGGATATAGGGATGATGGTATGTACGTACGTACAATATGTATGTGTATTTTCATATGTGCTGTACATATGTATCAGCTACGTATACGTAAACGTATAGTCGGTGCACTGAGTGAATTCGGAGATATTCGAAATTGGGAAGGCTTTTTTCGCGCAATTTGCATGTTGAATTCCACTCGAAAAGGACTTGTGCGACTTTGTACTCTCCACATTCTCTCAGTGGACCGCGGAAAGAACGTTTGCGTATTGTATTGCATATGTAGGGTGGAGAATGAAAGGGAATTTAGGCCATATGTGCTTATAACTCGTGTACATACTAGAGGCCTTATGTACATTACTAAACGAAAGGGAAGTACTGTAAACCCTCGTTTGTAGCCCCCCTCGAATATAGCCCCCCCTAATCGGCTACTAACATCATTTGCCCTCGTATATAGCCCCCTATTGAGAAACGCGAAAAGCAACGGAAAACGTGTGTTTTTGCGCTAAAAACAGCGTTTTGGGGCCCGTGTTTTCATGCATAGGAGGAACAGTTTTGAACATTTTACCTGTGGCGCCTCTTCGACAGAAACGTTTTTATGACTAAAATTTCACAATTTTTCGAGCTAAAAGCTGCAGTTTTGATAAGAGGAGCTTGGAAACATGCAAAATACTGTAAACCCTCGTATATAGCCCCCGGGGCTATCAAAGCGTTAGTCGCCGATTAGGGGGTTAACGCGGACATGAGTTTCGCGCTAATGAGCCTTCGCTCAAGTGAGAATTCGCGCTATTTGGTGGCGCGCACCTCGGTCGCGCGCACTTGTGATTCGCGCTAATGGGTACAAACCGCTATATACGAGGGGGCTATACACGAGGGGGGGGGGGGGCAATATACGAGGGCATTTTACATTTGCACCCAAAGTAAGGTTTTTTGACCTCCTGAACTCATTTCTGGCGGCTATTTTGCATGTTTCCAAGCTCCTCTAATCAAAACTGCAGCTTTTAGCTCGAAAAATCGTGAAATTTTGGTCGTCAAAAATTTTCGGTCGAAGAGGCGCCACAGGTAAAATGTTCAGAACTGTTCCAAAAAATGATGTGCAAATGATCTCTATGCATGAAAACACCCTAAAAAGCTGTTTTTAGCGCAAAAACACACGTTTTCCGTTGCTTTTCGCGTTTCTCAATAGGGGGCTATATACGAGGACAAATGATGTTAGTAGCCGATTAGGGGGGGGGGGGGGGGGAGGCTATATACGAGGGGGGCTACAAACGAGGGTTTACAGTAACCGCCATAAATGAGTTCAGGAGGTCAAAAAACCCTACTTTGGGTGCAAATGTAAAATGCCCTCGTATATTGCCCTCTAATCGGCGACAAACGTTTTTATAGCCCCCGGGGGCTGTATACGAGGGATTACAGTAGGAGTTGGTCAGTGTACGGACGGACGTTCCTACATTGGGAGCAAGTCTGACTCTTGCTTGATGGCCGATTCACATCGGAGACATGCGCTGGGCTAGGCGTACGGTCGGCGTCCCGTCCATGATGGCTCGACACACGCAAAGGCATGCAATAATGCCATGGATGCGCCGGGTGTTCGCCGAGTGCACTACGAGCCATGCGGACGTATAATACATAGTACATACTGTATGTACTTTGTTTAGTTTGTTCTCTGGATTGGTTTTAGAATCGCTGATGGCGGGTCCACTGGTACCTCCTGCCGATTTTCACATGCTCTTTCCCAAGGAAGCGGAAGAGGAGGAATTGGCGGGAAAAGTGACGCGCCTTCGCCATCTCCATTCCACCTTCGAATGCCTGGCGCTCGCCCATCAGCGCTCCTCCATTCCTCGCAAACACGTCCTTGCATTGGCCAGGTGAGAAATTACGGTACACTTGTGTACTAAGAACGGATAAAGAATAATGAGCAGAGGACGAACCGTTATCACCACCGAGTAACATACACCACTAGGCGGGCGGGGATGGACTTTTCTTTTGGCTCGTAGACAGACACCGATTCTTCCCCTTCATTATCTTTATCTGTTCTTGATTGTGAAAAAATGCTTGCTCGTGATGTGGGGACCGGACGCCAAGCATGGTCTCACGCAACCAGACATGGCGGTGATTTGTGCTTCTGAGTTCAGTCCACTACAACTGGGTCGGGTACAGTTTATGGTTCTGAATTGGGTTGCAATTTGCAGTTAGAGATGGGCGCAAATGGAGTGGTTGCATAATTTTTCCTGATGGGTTGCATTTCAGTACCTGCGTCAACTACTACTTCAAGCAAGAACAGCCGAAAGAGGAGCATTTGAAAGGAGAGGACAACCATGAAAAGAAGGAGGAGTTTCAAGTCCAGCTATCTCGTCAAGACGTCGCGTTTCTTGCCAGGTATAGGCTATGTATGGACCAGTTGCGCTAAGAATCATTGGTGGTGGTCGCAAGCTAACCCCTGCCTGAGTATTGCACTTTTTCGGCGAATTTTTTCTCTTCGCCCTTACCGATAAAAAATGCACTGAAGAAGTGTAATACAGAGGGACTACTTGCGACCATCCATAATTCTTAGCGCAAATGGTCCATAAATATTACTACTACCGTATCTCATAATGTGAATTAGTTTGCATCCATAAGACTGATAGTACATTCGGCTTGTTTCAGTATGGAGCCGAGTGTGTGGCATTGTGCAGTGAGCCAGTCTTCCCCTGATCTGCGCATGCACCTATTGGTAACTGACAACAAGCTGGCACACTGGGCTGCAGATGCAGAACAGAAGGAGCAGAAACGCCATTGCGTGCTTATGCTGGATTCTCCATCCCTAGCTCCATGCTGAGGAGAAGTCAACTTTATTGACCAGTTGCGCTGATAATTTCTGGATGGTCGCGAGCTGACCCCTCTGATTTCGAGGGCATTTATGATTGTTTGTTGTTCATTGTTTTTCATTAGATCTCAGAATTGTTTGTTTTCTTTAGTGAAGAAAGGAATTTTGATACTATTGCGGTTGCATTGGTGTTGGGTCTTGACATTGTCGCAACTTTTAGAGTTTGTTCTGTTTGCTATTGTGGCTATTTTCAGAATAAAACGCGTTTTTGCGCGAAGAAATAAATGCAGCACTTAGGCAGGCGGACAAAGGAGTAGGCCTCGACCCTAGAAAATAAATACGCCCCAAACCAGCATAAAAAACACATCAACGGCAACAGCACTTTGTTTCTAGCCTTTTACCCTTCAGATGGAGTCGCTCCGGTTGCATCCAGTTCTAGAAATTCGGACTTTCCTTCCGCGTGTCGGTGATTCGGCTCGTGTCTCTCTCGCATGGAAAAATGATGTTACTAAATCACGCATACGCACAAATGGACGCACGACGCCGTGCTCAGCGTCATCGCAGCCACATCGAAGCAACATATTTTTTCAATATTTGGGGCTGCAAAGGCAGAAAAACGACGAAAGCAGAACACTAAAATATTCAAAACAACAACGCAATAATATTGAAACAGCTTGTATCTCAACGCAAAAGCATTTAGCAAGTTTTTATTGAAATGGGAACCCGCCAACACAGTCTCTTTGACTGCGAAGCTCCAGCTTCGCCAAAGCTGGAAATCGAGAGGAACAATGTCAACGGAAGCTCTAAACATATACGCACCTACGCTGTTATGGCGAACGTGGTGCTTGCGCCTTTGAATTAGCTAGTGAAACAAATGTGTTTTCAGCCTGCGTCTTTTCGTTCTCCTCCGTAGTAAAACGTCCGACACCCTCCGCTTACGCCGCGGTGGCTCGACGATTATTTACACGGACTGCTACTTTTTTCGAAAACCTCGCAAAGGGGTTTTGACGGTTGCTACAAAGGAGTCCACGAATTTATTTTTTTTGTGCGGACACTAGGTGTGATATCTCGAACGGAACGGCTATCTTTCAACACGCGGGAGTTCAAACTGGGGTTCTTCTGAGTGAGATATCTCTGCACATGCTCCACAGAAAGAGATGCGGTTTTTTGGAGAAGAAAGAAAAACGATTTCTGCATCATACTCTTCACTGATAATTGGTCTTGACAAATGTTCTTTGTATGCTCTTTAGCTCAGGAACGATGAAGCGCAAACAAACTAAGGTCAAAAAGCTGTCAAGTGGATCATCCCAGTTGTGATTTTGTACCACACTATATTTTTGGGTGAATACCCCATGGGCTATACAAAATCAAGTGGTCTGATGGGGTTATGCAGTGTTTGGTTTATTATGAGATCCTGTATGTGTTTTAGGGCATAATTGAAGTTAAAACAGGGTTATTCTAGTACAAGACATGATCAGCTAGGCCTATAAGCATAGTAACTTGGTGTAGAAGTAGCTATAGCTAGCCTATGACCAGCTTACATTGGTAGGTTAGGTACCCTACAGTACATGGGCATGGGGTTATACACCAGGGGGATATAATATGTTGGGGATATACTCAGGGGATATACACCCAAAATATGGTATTCCTATTATCAATTACTGCTGTTTGCAACGATGATTTGTGATGTGTGTAACTGGTCCTTGTTCTATGCTGTTTTCCTTCATTCTCATACACAGTAAGTGCACTGCATGGTGAGTAAGTGAGTGCACTATGTAGGATGTGAAAAAGTGGGCATCTGTTCAGGTATATATAGCTTAGCCTTGATGTAAAATCTGGTAAAATTGAAGGAAGTATTGTTTTCGAATGACAAGATACCTACCAAACCTAGTTGCATGCCAATTTTGTGCTATAGTACTCTGGAGTGTAAAAGCTGCCCTGTGTTCCACATGTTACGTATGTGCATGGACTTCTACCTGATGTCCAGTACCAAAATAGAGTGCTATGTCCGTGTACTTTCTAGATGTCTGTGACTTAGTACAGTTGGAACTACAGTGTTGCCAGTGTTGCCAGGTCTGGCGCAATTGCGCCAACCCTGGCGCAATTCGACCCCTGTCTGGCGCAGAAATTTTGATCTAGCGCTTTTGGCGCAATTCTGGCGCAATTCAGGAGGGTGGCTGCAGGGGAAAAATTTTTTATTTCATGAATAGGTACAGAAGAAATGTTTTTTGATTAGTGTACTATCCACGTTGTTGGAAGAAGAGGGAGCCATTTCTGTGGCATTATTTGGCATGCCGGCGGGATTTTTAGGTTTCAGAGATGTGCGCATGGTATGTGTGGCTGTCACACATGTCGTGGGCGCATCTGCTGCAACCTAAAAAAATCCCGCTTACTTGCCCAATGCTACACAAAAATCCACGCTGTGTGTGGCAACACATCTGCATATTGCATCGCATCAATTCTTTTGGATGAACCAGTGGAGCCAAAAAACCAACCTGGGCTATCCAAACCCAAAACATGCAGATGCAAAACGAAGGCACATTGATGGTATTTGTTTGGAAATGCAGGCACCACATCATGTATGGGTGAGCATAGAGCATGAAAACGAAAGGGAAATTGGGTGCCTTGAATGCAAAGTTCATATTTGCAGTGCTTTTTCAGACAGGAACCCAAAATGGTGTAATTATTTCGTAATTATTTGATAAAGCAATTTTTATGACTTTGTTGGACAACCCCCCCCCCCCGGTCATCACTTTCGCCGCCATCGGTCTGGCGCAATGTCCTGAACGCTTAGCGCAATTGCACCCCGGACACCTGGCAACACTGAGTGTTGCCAACCTGTCTGCGAGGTTGGCAACACTCATCGTAATGAAAAGAAAAATCAACGTTGGTGGGCGTGGGACGATTGGAGTGGAATTAGAGGCACCAATTAGGCCAACGAAATATTCCAAAATGGCGAACGAGCAACCCTGCTACACGTTGATCTTTTCTCCTTCGGAGGCAGAACAGCCAACTGAATTGCAGCTCAAAGAAAGTTTGGAAAAAGGTTTGACGTTCAGCCAACAAGTATGTATGCGTGTACGTTCCGTTCAAAGCTGAAAGATCACTGGAAATTACACTTTTTCATGGCCCATTCACATCGGAGAGATGCTCTGGGCGGGCGTACGCTTGACGTGTCCATGGTACGCAAAGGCATGGCGTATCAATATTTGTTCACGCCTTCGCAAATGCCGTGCCATGCATGGACACGCCGAGCGCATGCCTCGAGCGTAAAGGGTCGCCTATCTGAAAGCGGCATATACCTATGCCATGCCTGGGTTCAGACAACGGGCGTACGTCCGACGTACACACCAAACCAACCGAAACGCGCAGAAACGCCCGAAAAGTCATGGACTGTTAGATTTACTGGCGGTTGGTTGTGTGTACATCGGACATAATGCCGCGTTCACCAACGTCCGCACGTCCGACCACTCTAGGAGTACTGCGCATGGCACATTGCACACAACCATGTACTCCTAGATACGTCGGACGAATGGTGAACGCGGCATAAATTGAACGCCCATTCGGAGCGAGGCAACAGTCATATTCATTCACTCTCATGCCGCGTTCACCAGACGGACGCCTCATGTAACGGACGTCGTCCGTCCGTAAATCCGTAACGGACGTATTTAGGAGTATATGGTTATTTGCGATGTGCCATGTACTCCTAGATACGTCCGTTACGGATTTACGGATGGACGACGTCCGTTACAGACGTCTGGTGAACGCGGCATAATCTTATTTGTGTACAGGAGACAACAAGACGAAAGTGGAGACGCTGAAGAAGCTGATTCTGCTGGTGTTGAACGGGGAGAAGGTGTCTCAGTCCCTGCTGATGTACGTGATCCGGTTCTGTCTGCCGGTACAGGACCACTTGATCAAGAAGTTGCTGCTCATTTTCTGGGAAATCGTGCCCAAGACTACACCGGAGGGCAAATTGCAGCACGAGATGATCTTGGTGTGCGATGCGTACAGAAGAGATCTACAGCATCCGAACGAGTTTATTCGCGGATCTACGCTTAGGTTAGCAACTGAGCATTGTCATGGAAGGATGTTTATGGCAGCTTGAGTGATCCCTAGCGTTCAGCTTATATCAGCGTCGGCGTTATGTTATGTGTGATAGTGCGTGCGGTAAGGTGCAATTACTTGTGTATACTCTTGGCTGCTTCTCTGCCAGGTTTCTGTGCAAGTTGAAAGAGCCGGAACTGATCGAACCTCTGATGCCGGCAATTCGCGGCTGCTTGGAGCATCGGCACAGCTACGTACGTCGCAACGCAGTACTCGCCATCTTCACCATCTACCGTAAGCCTGTTGTGTGTTCGTATGTGTACCGTACCGAACCAGCAGCAGCATTTGCAGTCCATCAAGCTCCCAGAAAAGTTGTACACCATCCTGGGTTGGTGTGGACAGCTTGAAAAACCAAAGGGTGTCTATGCGTCGCGTACAATGTACGGCGCGCGCGCGTAAGCAGTTGCGATAGAAGAGGACCAGCGGACGGAAGCGCTTGGCACGCTGTCTACGTGCGCGCGCCGCATAGACACCCCTTTGGTTTGTTCAAGCTGTCCACACCAACCCAGGGTGTACAACTTTTCTGTGAGCTTGAGGGGTGCAGGCAGGCAGGGAAAAACGGGTGTATGAATGGGGGAAATTTGGGCGTGGGATAAAACAGGTCATTGATTTGGGGAAATTTCAGACACTTTAGCTTTCCTGCTAGCTTAGCTGTAGGCTATTGGTGTGAAAATGTCATGGCTTGGTTGAGAAAACTTTAGCGTTCGGTCTTGTCCCGTTTACCCAACCAACACTACCCACCCTCATCTCCCGGTTTACCCCCAACACCCCAGCTCCTGTGTGTTGCAGGCAACTTCGATTTTCTGATCCCGGACGCGCCGGAGTTGATGTACAATTTTCTGGAGGCGGAACAGGACGCGAGCTGCAAGCGTAACGCCTTCATGATGCTGCTGCACGTAGATCAGGCGCGGGCGTTGGACTACTTGAGCGCCTGCATCGATCAAGTCACCTCCTTCGGCGACATACTCCAGCTCATCATCGTGGAACTCATCTACAAAGTATGTATGTCAATGTGTATGTACAGTATGCCTGCTGCTAACGTTTTTCTACTATGCATGTATGGCATGTATTACGTTACACTATTAAGCGCTAGTACTGACTGGGTCTCGAGGTGACCCCTTTGATTTTTATGTGGTTGTGCAACCGTTGACAACCCACATATGGAGGAGTTGTGCAACCGTTGACAACCAACATAGAGCAGTTGCGCAACCGTTGAACCAGTTTTCAAATGAAGACTTTGAAGATCGGGAACATTCACAAGTGCAGATTCTGTCCGTGCTGCGTGTACTCCAATTTAGCAGAAGTACATGGAGACTACGCAGGACGACTTGAGTCCCATAGCGATTTGCGAACAACTCTCTCTGGCCAGACTATAGTGATGTCATGCTGTACGCACTGTTGGTGTTGCGTTGCAGGTGTGTTACTCGAACCCGGCGGAGCGAGCGCGGTTCATTCGCTGCGTCTACAACCTGCTGCAGAGTAGCAGCGCGGCCGTGCGATACGAGGCCGCCGGCACCCTGGTGACGCTGAGCGCGGCCCCCACGGCCCTCAAGGCCGCGGCCACCGTATACATCGATCTGATCGTCAAGGAGAGCGACAACAACGTTAAGGTACTAACTTGTTTGTAGCAAGAATCTATAAAAAAGTATGAGGGGCTCAACTCTGGGCCTCATTCTTGGTGGCTGAACGTGTACCCTCCTGGGTTGATGTGATTATGTCTTTATGATTTCTTGCTTACTAGTAGTGGTATGCGCCACAGGCACATAATATACGTTCTTGTGCTACTAGCTATTCTCAACCAGTAAATACGGTAGGGTAGTGTGGGGTAAACTCGGCCACCTAGTACGTACTGAAGGCAGTTTTCTTTTGCGCGGGTGTCCGGGTTTACCGCAATAGAACCGCCGAGCTTACCCCGTAATCCCCTTACTTGTTGCTTGTACAACACAACGCTGTTATTGACCGGGCGGGCTTACCCTATGATAGGCTTACCCCAAGAATACCCTAGTTTTTGTACAACACAACGACAACACAACGCTGTTATTGCTTTGCCAGCTGATCGTTCTGGACCGTCTGACTGCGTTGCGTCGTCTGAGCGCGGGGGAGAAAGTGCTGCAGGAGCTGGTGATGGACATCCTGCGCGTCCTCTCCTCTCCCGACTTGGAGGTGCGTCGCAAAACGCTCGCGCTCGCCCTCGACCTCGTCTCGTCGCGCAACGTCGAGGAAATGGTCATGTATCTCAGAAAGGTAGGATATAGGGTAGCGCGGGGCAAAACCGTCCATGGGGCAAATCCGTCCACCTATGGCGCTTTTGCCCCCCATCAAGCCTAGGTTGGCAACTTATGGTTAAGTCCAGTAACAGAGGCAGACGCTTCCCGAGATACATTTTCGAGTGCCATGTCTTGAATGGGGTTAAAGCGCCATAGGTGGGCGGTTTTTCCTCATGGTCGGTTTTGCCCCACGCCACGCTACCCAATATGTACATACAATACATATTGCACGTCACTGTAGCATAAATATGTCTGAGAACTATTCGCTACTTGCGCTAAAGATTACTGGATTGGTCGCGAGGTTGCCACGTACGTGGTATTTAGTGTAAGTTTGGTCCATTGTGTTGTCGTTCAGTCATTTTGGAGAGAGCCAAAGAGTTTGAGAATAGACAAGAAACGGCTCGCTCGACGACCACGTCAGTCACTGATCTAATGCCGCGTTCACCAGACGTCCATAACGGACGTCGTCTGTCCATAAATCCGTAACGGACATATCTAGGAGTACATTGTCTGTTCGCAAATCCGTACCAAACGGAACGGACGTCTGGTGAACGCGGTATAAACCTTCACTAAACCGCGGGGTCACCTCGCGACCACACGAACGTCTTTACTTTGCTCAAGTAGCGAATATCCATACGCACGTATGCATGCCTGCAGGAGATCAACAAGACGACGAACGCGGTGGGCGGTGGGGCGGGGTCGGGGTCGGGTGGCTCGGGGTCATCCGGGTCCGGTGGGTCTTCAGCGACAGAGCAGACGGAGACGGAGAAGTATCGGCAGCTGCTGGTGCGTACGCTGCACACGGCCACCATTCGCTTTCCCGACGTCGCCGCCGCCATCATCCCCGTCCTGATGGAGTTCCTGTCCGACTCCGGCGCCTCAGAGCTGGCCGCCAGCGACGTGCTCGTCTTCGTGCGAGAAGCCATCCAACTGCTCCCCCATCTCCGACCCGTTATCATCGCACAACTCATGGAGGTAGGGCATGGTATGTATGGTTGTGGGTGTGGGTGTGAATTCAGACGTCGGCCTGGGGGGTCAGTTGGGGAGGGGGGATCTTTATGGCACACTTTAAAAGTGGGCACGGTTTCAGGGTGGGTATCTAATATCTATGGGGGGTGGTATGTATGATATGTATCTGTGAGTGAGAATTCATACGTCTTCCTGGGGTCAGTTGGGGTATACAATGTGTATGGCACAATTCAGGCGTGGGCACGGTTTTGAGGGTGGGGTATGCAGGTGGGGGTACGCAGGAGGTGAACGGTGGGGGGGGGGGGTGGGGGTCTGCCCCCCGAAGAAAATTTGTTTTAGTTGTTACTTACCCCCGGATTTGTTACGTACCCTCAGGGAGAAACCTCACGTAACTCCTGCATACAGTACTTGACACTCCCACCCACCCCCTCACATAGCCCCAAAAATCCCCAAGATTTTGAGGAATTGCACATACATACATAGGTATTCGAGAAGGAAAATTTGCCGGATGTGCCCGGGAATCGAACCTGGACCTCTCGCGTTCCAGGCGATTACCTTAGCCTTTTGACTACACACCCAGACGACCTTAGTCGCACAATTTGCACTTTTAATCATGAGACAGCTAGCCGGTTTTCCTAGGAGAGGGCGCCTATTTGGCACCTCTCAATCAACCAAGGCCGACTAGAGTGACATATAAGTCGAGAAGGAAAATTTGCTGGATGTGCCACTTCCATATTTGACACTTCCACCAACCCCCTCATATAACCCCAAGCATCCCCCAGATTGTGAGAAATTGTACATATAGCCCCAAAAAGTACCCCCAAAAGTTCCCCTACATACCCCCAAAAATGTCTGTCTGTCGTGTGGTGTCAGGTGTTTTCCACGATCGGCTCTGCGAAGACGTTCCGTGCGGCGCTGTGGCTGCTGGGCGAGTACTGCGAGCGGCCGGAACTGCTGCAGGGCGTGATGACGCTGCTCCGTCAGAGTCTGGGCGACCTGCCGATAGTGGAGGACGAGATGCGACGCGCCGCCGCCGACTCCAACCCCTCGTCCCAGGAGGCCGCGCTCATCGACACGGAAATGAAGGCCAAGGTAAACTGGGAGGTACGAGTAAAACTTCACCGCTCACCACGCCTCTAGCGGTTTAACCGATACTCCATATGCCTGCCTACTCCATTCATTTATGCGCATGCATGCGCATGGGAAAAAGGAGCTCCAGTACTGAAGGTGCTCATGCATGCGCATTTATGAGGAACTGTGCGCACAAAAGTCGACCAAAAGTTGCTTGAACTTGAAATTACAAGTGCGAAAAATCTCTGTCTGTTCTCCACTTGCCTAAAAGAGCTGAAACATCAAAGTTGTAAGTTCACCCAGACGCTTCGAAATATTTCGTTACTGTGTTGTAGCAGTCCCTGGGTGAACTTGTGACTATGATGTTTCGGCTCAGAATATAACAGAAAGGGCTGACGGTGGTTGGCGTTTATGCGCACAGTTCCTCATAAATGCGCATGCATGAGCACCTTCAGTACTGGAGCTCCTTTTTCCCATGCGCATGCATGCGCATAAATGAATGGAGTAGGCAGGCATATGGAGTATCGGTTAAAAGCGAAACACTTTTCTTATTTCCAGCAGTGTTGCACAAGGAAGGAAGGAAGGAAAAGAAGGGAAGGGAGGCGGGAGGTGGGGCCTTCGTCAGAAGGCCTCTCTAGGAGTACATGGCCTTGCCAAGTGCGTGCTCTAGGCGTTCATGTAACGTCTTTGTCGCTTCTTTTTTTATTGCTTCCGCGCTTGTCGTCAGGTGGCGTGGTGAGCGCTGAAGTCTTACTAGTACCCTTAGCTTTACATAGGCGGCAGGCTGCGCTATAGTTTGGCCAGATGGCCAGAGAGTTCGCTATGGGACTCCAGTCGTCCTGTGTAGTTTGCGCATGTACTTTTGCTAAATAGGAGTACAGGAAGCACGGACAGAAATCCGCACTTGTGAATCTATTTTATGCAACGCGCCTTGAATGCCATTGCGAACTCTTACTGGCCAAACTATTGCTGGCTAATGCTACGAACAGTATAGTAGTGACGGGGTAATTCGGGCCGGTTTGGGGGAGGGGGTAATTCGGGCCACGTCTTTCTTACTCATTTAGGAGGGGCGGTGGGGAATGATTTTGATACCACGATCACCAATGTTCTCCCTTCTCAACTGGACTGGAAATAATGGGAGGCCCGAATTATCCCCCTCCCCCGGTATGAATCGCAGCACGGGCAAACGGTAACCGGACAAGGCTCGCTGAACGGGCTATACAACGTGCGGTAACGTACAGTAGGTGGTGTTGCTTGATCGTATCGTATTTTGTTTTCGAATAGCCCAGGCCTTTACCAAAAGCCAAAACCAACTGTACTTTGTATCCGAAATTAGTAGTATCGGTATGTACAGTACATGATAAAGTACGTAGTTGATATGTTGCAGGTGAAGCAACTAGTGACGGCGGACGGTACGTACGCTACGCAGTCTGCCTTGAGCCTGCTGGGAGGCAGCGGGAGCGGGGGAGGCGGGGTGAGTCCGGGCGGAGGGGGAGGCGGGGGCAGCCGGGGCCTCCTGCGCAAGTGGCTACTGGACGGCGAGTTCTTCGTGGCCGCGGCTCTCAGCAGCGTACTCACCAAGCTCGCCCTGCGATACCATCAGCAGCAAGCGGACGCCAAAAAGGTACTGTATGTAGGTAGTTGTAGGGTGGAAGGATTAACACATACCGCAACCTGGCTTCATTGTTGCCAACAAATTGTTCTCCGTTTATGTATGGGTGTTGGCGCTTGTTGTTGGTTTGTTGTCGATTTGCTGACGAACGGACAAGAAACCGACAACAGCTGAACGACTTGTTCCTAACGATGACACCAGGTCGCGGTATGTGTTAAAGGTGGTAGGTGACGGTGATAAGTGTGGTTGAAATAAGGAACAAGTGTCTTTGCACTTGCGACTCTTCACAACATACGAATCAACGGCACTTTTCGCAAAGGTGTCGGTAAGAATTATATACTGGAGATATCAAGAAAACGACAGAAGAAAACGACGCTGACTTCACGCCGTTCTTATTTCAACCACACCTATCGATGTGAAACACAGCAAAACGAAGGCGTCGTCTACACTGGTACAACCATGTTTGCCTACATGTACATACCTTACGGCATTGTTTTAGGCAAACACTTTTGCAGCGGAGGCCATGTTCATAATGGCGTGCATCATTCACGTGGGCAAGTCGGGCCTACCGAAGACAGCCATTACCGAGGATGATTTGGACCGAATCGCCACTTCACTCAAACTGCTCGCGGAGCAGGTAGGGTATCGTGGGGTAAAGCCGGCCGGTTTTGTTGGTTGTTGGTTAGTAGGTACACCCGGCCACCCACAATTTCCACATTTCACCAGCGTTATTATTTTATTGTAGTGTCCGCTGGCGGTGGATATATTTCTGGGGAAGTGTCGTCGGTCTCTCGGTGATATGTTGGAGACGAAGCAAGCGGAGAAGCAGCTGGAGAAAGAGGAAGACGAAGCGGCGCAGAAGGATCACAAACGCGCCGTACAGGTACGCTACAGGGTCGGTGTCAAAACTAAATTTGCACAACTTTGAATTGACCATAACTTCCGTTTTAAGCAGCAGAAAAAGACGGGACCTAGCTCATTTGAAAACGCAATTCAAGACTAGAGCTATATTCTGATATGTTTGCCAATTCTGTATGCCCTACCGTTCGGGAGCTAGCACGATTCCCGCAAACCACCTCAAAAATGAGTTTGGCCAAACAAACTGCATGCACATCAATGTTTCCTTTTTGCCAGACTTTAGCAGGTTCCCTCCCGACAGACTTGATTTTTTTGTCTGTACAAAATAGGCGGACGATCCGATCGGCTTCACGCAGTTGTTGGCGCGATTGGAGTTGGGTGGCGGGGGAAGTGGGGCGGCGACGGAGAACCTGTTCGACCTGTCCATGAGTCAGGCGCTGGGCACCATCCCCAAGACCACCAAGTTCGACTTCTCCAGCTCCAAACTCGGCAAAGTCACGCAGCTGGCCGGATTCAGCGATCCAGTCTACGCCGAGGCATACGTCAACGTCAATCAGTAAGCTAGCCAGCCACGTGGAGTGGAGTAGGGTAACGTGGGACAAATCCGCCCAGCTATACGACGGTTTAAAGTTGTTACGTAAAGGGCTAGGAAGAAACAACTGAGGCAGATGTATGCGGAAATACACTGTCGATAGCCATGTTTTATAGGGCAGGGGGTAAGCCCAACCCGGACGTGGATTAGGTGGGCGGATTTACCCCATGCTACCCAACGTATGCGTGACAACTTACTGTACGTCATGATGTGGCAATTTTAGGTACGATATCGTACTGGACGTTTTGGTGGTGAATCAGACGGCGGACACGTTGGAAGGTGTGACGCTGGAGTTGGCGACTTTGGGCGATTTGAAACTGGTTGAAAAGCCCACCCCTATCACGCTGGCCCCGCATGATTTCCAGAATATCAAGGCGAATGTCAAGGTGAGAGCGAGTTTTCCATTTAGCGAAAGTAGGTCACCATTCGTTAATTGGTACGTGGTCGTCGTGTACTGTACGCAAGTATGCCGTTGCGTATTCTTGATCAGGTGGCCTCTACTGAGAACGGCGTCATATTCAGCACGATCGTGTACGATGTAAAAGGCGCCACCGGCGATCGCAATTGCGTCTACTTGTCGGATATTCATATCGGTAAGATTTTTTTGATTTACAACATTACATGATGACCGTACTTACCGGTACATAGCCGCGTGCAAAAATTGAGAGGTCCTATATGGGGCTATGCTATGCATGCATAGGCAAGGGGGCTATGTGCATGGGGCTATGCATTGGTAAATACGGTATTGTAACGATGTCAAACAAGGTGGTCGAAATTATGTGCATGTGTATCGTTTTTGCTGTTGCAGATATCATGGACTATTTGACGCCGGCCAGTTGTACGGATACGGAATTTCGACAGATGTGGGCGGAGTTCGAATGGGAGAATAAGGCAAGCAACAATAGAATAATAATATTCGTGTGGACTAATATGTGAAGGGGAAAAAGCGCTCAGGATTAGGAAGAATCAGCTGTTGCTCATGATTTTTCTCCTTTTCAACTGTGTGCGATTTGTGGTTGTTTTCCTCTTGGTGCTCCTGCTTGTTTGCGAACTGTACCCTACTACATTTTGTTATGTGTGGCTGAGTTCAGGTGTCGGTGAACACGCCGCTGACGGATCTGCGTGAGTTTTTGGGGCACCTGGTGAAGACGACGAACATGCGGTGTCTGACGCCGGAGGCGGCGCTGGGCGGCGGAGACTGCGGATTCCTCGCCGCAAACCTCTACGCCCACAGCATATTCGGAGAGGTACGTACAGTAATGCACGTATACACACAAAAAAAAAAAAAAAAAAAAAAAAAAACAAAAAAAAAAAAAAAAAAAAAAAAAAAAACAACCAAAAAAAAAAAAAAAAAACCAAACACAAAAAACCAAAACCAAAAAACCAAAAAGTATGCACCTACAGTACCAGTCAGCAAACTTCATACACCCAAACAACTGCCGATTCTGGATAAGGTTGTACATGTGAAATAATGCACTGTTTACTATATCTAAACCAATGAATACCGGGGGGGGGTGGGGGGGGGGGGTTTGGGGTGGGGTGGGGTCGTTATCGACCTACCAACCCTATCACTACAATAACGCAACTGGTCCATAATCATGTTTATCGCGAGCTGAGCGGAAGCCCCAACCTTAGGGGAAGGGAAGGGAAAACTTCGTTGGGCAACGGAGCTCGAACCCGCACCGAATCGACTTACAAGGCCAATGCTCTACACCGATGCCATGCCGTCGGACAAGAGTTCCCCGCAAAATATACCCCCCTACGCAGCGCCACTTGCCAATTGCCATTCGTCAACCGCTAGGTGCAGGCACCCTCACCACAATTATGTTTTGATTTTCTCCTTTTCAGGACGCTCTAGCCAACGTGAGCGTGGAGCAGCCGACGGGCGGAGGTCCGGTGGTGGGCCATATTCGAATTCGCGCCAAAAGTCAAGGCATGGCTCTGAGCCTGGGAGACAAGGTGAACTCCGCTCAGAAACAGGCGTCCACCAACAAAGGCTCCGTGGAACGCTCGCCCGCCACAGAACGCAACACCGCAGCCTCGGCTTAAAATTAACTTCCATGCGGTGTGGTATGCATGATATGAATGAACTTTTTTGGATGGGATAAACCGCATCAGTTGTTGCCTGTTGTCGTTGAACCACATTTGTGATAATGGAAGTCGAATTGACATACCAATCAATAAGGTCTAGGCCTAGGTATTTGTTTTTATACTAGGAACTGAAAAAACGTGGCAGTGGAAGGGATGTTGGCTATGGGGTCGTTGGTTGTTTCTTGTTTGTGACCGATCATACGTATCTTCCCTTTTATCTTGAGTACTTTTATCAAGTGTACGTATACACGTAATGTGATATACTGTACTAACTAACGTATGCTACTGACGCCAAAAGAAATTTTATGGGCAACCGTATGTACTGTAAATCCAGAAATTTTCGTAGTCGTTTAATTTTCGTACAATTCGTACAAAAAATTTTGTCCGAAAATTAATGGATACGAATTTTTGTATGGTGAACGCAAAAATTTTACTGTCACCCTGTACGCCATGCTCGCCTCTTATATCATGTCCAAAATCATGGTGCCACTTCCAATCTTATGTTCATTCAATCGTTCCTCAGTAGGTACATACTAGTGGGTAATCAATGCATTCATTGCATACGTGCACTCATAAAATGGCGACGCATGCAATTCTTTGCGTTCATACATGGTTGACCCACCATCCTGTACGAAAATTAATGGATACGAAACAGGCGACCCCCTCCCAGTACGAAATTTAAAAGAATACGAAAATTTCTGGATTTACAGTATACGTCACTATAGGATAGGATCTGACATCACTTTTCTTTCTCTTAGTATTCCATCTCGTCACAGCACGTCCAACAAATTGAGCACCTTGCTCCGATAAAGGCGATGAGGACCCTTGGATGTTTTTGAAGCAAGAGGAGTCAAAAGAGCCCTGGATTTCCTGAGAACATCGCTCTTTACGCTCGCATTCATGCAGCCAGTAGCTACGTCTACAAACAGAATGGAACGCATTATGCATGGATGGATACTTGCGTGCGTAACGTAGCATGAAAGCTTTTGGTAGCATGAAAGCTTTCGTAACGTAGCATGAAAGCTTTTCTTTCTCTACCTCGAAGTTTCTCAGAAGCGACCAAGTGATTCTTCAAGTCCTTGATGGCACATTCCATGGATCGAGGCCAAATGTAACGAAATACAGCCACCCAATGCCTGAATCAGAGTGCGCACACTTTGCACATCTATATACTGTATTTTACGTACCTCCTGAGAACTCGGCCCTCGCACTGAAGGAGCCAAATTCCGCAATTTGCACCAGGTCTATTGCTCTATCCATAGCACAAGAAAATTGTGCAAGGCTGTCTGTCAGTAAGTCAACATGGGGGCATACTTTTCGAAGCAGCTGACAATTTTCATGAGATTGAGCGGCGGTCGTTCCTTGAGAATGCATTTCCAGCCGGTCCGGTCGTCGCCCGATCCATATCTCTCCTCCATCTCCGCCTTGAGAATCGCGTAGAATACGCCGCAGATCAGATCCAGCTGCTCGTCACCGCTTTTCTGCCATTCCTCTGCCTGTTCCTGTGGTGGGGCCTGCTCAATTTTGCCTTCTTTTACGACCTCCGGCACTGCTTCCTGAAACAATTGTCAGTATTCCTGGGCCGTACTGTACTGTGCGATAATGGGGCAATGGGCTCGCTTGTTATACTGCTTTCTTCGGCTGTCTCCGCGTCGTCTCGAAATGTTGCCCAGACCCATCTTGATCGCTGTTGGACGACGAAGCTTGATTCAGCTGACGAAAACTCTGCTCAAAATCCTGAACACACAATGCACGCCACCACAAATATGTTCTACGATAAGAATGGTACTGGACTGTACTCAATGCCCTTCGTTCGTACATAATACACGACACACCCACATGCGCACAAGTCTGCGCAGTTTATGTATGATGCGAACCTTGGGTGTGCTGGCAGTGATATTGGCGGCGTGCGCCTTGTTGATGAGATTTCGGTCTCTGGTACAGATGATCACCGATTCATCTGCCCTGTAATCTGAAATATAAAATAGACGAGTTCCATAGTCAACTCATAGTGGCCAAACTATGAACCAGTTGCGTTGTCGCGATTGAGTTGGTCGATAGCGACCCCGTGGTACATAGTGAAAGTTCAGATCGGTGCCCGCGGGGTCGTCGACATCAATTGTTGTCGATTCTTCTTTTCACTCGCTCCTTTCCACCTCCCCCCAATGACTAAACAACGTCGACGTCCCTATCGGCACCTATCAAAACTTTCACTAAATAAATACCCCCATCGCGACACAACGTAACTGGCCATAAATCGATATCACAGACAGGCCCATTTTATTTCGTACCGAGCTCATCGGTTTTGCTAGTTGTATCATCAAGGATACCATTATACTATACTTCGGCTCCTATGCTGCAGCACTCAACGTCAACACCGACGAGCTCGATTCGATACGCTACTTGACCTATCATCATCTGATGTCGACTCTGTCTGTACAGTACACCGGCTCTCCAGTACCTTCCGCAACGAATCTGGCAGTTTTGATCATGCAAGCACAGTTGAGCACGCGATCATCGTTGTTCTCCACGGCAAGATACGTATTTTCGGGATCAAGCTCCTGCAAAATAAAAAAGAACCCGCTTCTTCCAGAGCTAGAATCAAAACGAATAAAAATAATTTATTTTACAGTACACCTACATCTTGGAATGACTGACAGACGAGATCCTTGCTTTCTTCTTGCAGTGCTTTATGAATAAAGCTAATCGCCCTCTGAGCACAGACCAGCAGCTTCCCATTTTTCTATAACGACAAGTTTATGTTGTGAGCAATAATACCGCCCTGTAAAAATTCACCGTTCGGTAGTGTAAACGCCAAACGGGGTAACTCGCCGTCAATAATCGCACAATTTCTACTGGAAAATACGTACATATCGTCACATCGCAGCTAGATGTGGTCGGAACTTGCCCCGTTTACCCTAATTATCTGTACGTACACTATTACAGTATAGCAGTAGCATACGTACGTACATTTCTTCGGCTACGATCCTTCAAAGCATCCAATTCTTGCAGCACCACCCAGGGAACAACGCAAACCACATCTACAATACCAAAATTAGTGACCGGATGTTGTGTGGGAAAATCCCCACTTTATACCCCGTGTTCTTTGTTACCCTGCACCTGTCACACTATTCGCTGCTTGCGCAAAGAATAATGGGTGACCCTCTGTTTTGCATTTATTATTGGTGGCCCCGCAATCACCAATCACAAACGCACTGAACAAACGGAGGGGTCAGCTCGCGACCACCACAACTTTACTATAGCGCAAGTAGCGAATACGAAAATCTTACCGAACTTCGTTTTGGGCATTTTTCTCATGGTTTTCAGTGAATCCACATCATCCAACAGAGCGTTCGTGTCAAGTATCACGTAACAGCGACTACCGGTTGGCCCCATGTCACCCGTAGCCTGACCAATTCTTCTTCTCGGCGAACTCAGCTCTCGACTTAGCTTTGAAGACTGACTATCTGACAGGTAAGACACCTGGAAAAATAACCAGAAAATAAAATAACCGCATGATAATGTGATGTAAGAGTAAATGTGATGCCCAGGGACGTCAAATAGATGAATGACTGACTCTCATGCCGCGTTCACCATACACGTCCGTACATCCGTACGCCCGACGTATCAGCCATGTACTTCTAGATACATCTGTAATGGTAGGGTGGGGATAGATAAACTATGTCCAATCGGGGAAGGGCATTCTGTAAATACAGTTCGGCAAAGTGTGCAAGATTTGAACTGTAAGGCAATAAACTGTAAACTACGTACACTACACACAGAACACCGACTTACAAAGTTACGAACAGCTGACGACGCCATCATAGGACAGCAGGAAACCAATAGCCACAACACGGCGACCGCAAGCCACGTTACATGCGGATAATTGCTTCCTTCTAGGTAAAAACAGCCACTGGATGACGCAGGGTTACGGTATTCAAGTGAGCAGAAATAGAGAGAGAAAGAGACGGCTAGCTTGACTGGCTGGCTTGGTTGCTCCGTATTCGACTGATTTTCTGGTGGCTGCAGCCCCTTTCTGTAGTCGGTTGTGTGACCATCAGTCAGAGAATGCTCGAGCGTGCTACACTCCAATTGGGGACCCATTCTGCAAGCTTCAGTCAGTTGTTCGACCATTAGTCAGAGAATGATGAGCCCACAGACTACTGACAGGCAATCAGCTACAGTCCAATTCTGCATGCTGTCCAATTCTGCATGCTCCAACATGGGTAGAGGGAGAGAGTGGAGACTGACAGAGGACGACCAGAAAAGGAGAGGACTGTCAGAAAGGCGATAGCTACAGTCCAATTCTGCATGCTCCAACATGGGTAGAGGGACAGAGTGGAGACTGACAGAGGGCGACCAGAAAAGGAGAGGACTGTCAGAAAGGCAATAGCTACTCATAATAGATCAGGCGAAGGTGGCCGTCTAGATAGCAAAGGACACGCAGCACAGGAACAGGGTTGGTAGGTGCTTCTCCGTCTCTCATCACTCAGCTGGTGCTTCTCCGTCTCTCATCACTCAGCTGGTGCTTCTCCGTCTCTCATCACTCAGCTGGTGCTTCTCCGTCTCTCATCACTGAGCTGGTGAGTGATGAGAGACGGAGAAGCAGAAGCAGTGATGAGAGACGGAGAAGCAGAAGCAGTGATGAGAGACGGAGAAGCAGAAGAGGAGCTATTATAGCTTGAAGACGACTGAACTGAGGAGATTGCTCCGCATACGACCGGGATACTCGACTCCCTCTCTGGAAGCTGCAGCCCCTTCTTATACGTACTTGAATCAGATCATAGGTTGGCTGTTTGACCATATCGCTGATGATGGGTTTTGGGCAGATTTCGTATGCTTCAGCACGGGACAGAAAGAAGCAAGAGGACAGACATGAGACAGTTGCTGCCTTCGCCTTATCGTTGCTGGGTTTTAGGCAGATTTTGTAAGCTTTTTTTGCTGATCGCTGATTATAGCTGACTTATCGCTGATTTTGAATTGGGGCGCGGAAGGGTGGCCGTGGCAGACTGTTCTATAATCTATACTCTGTTCTATATACTGTTCTATAGGGTGTATCAGAATAAACTCACCGGATGTTTGTGCTTATAACTCTACAACGGAGCGTCATTTTTCGCTGCGGTTTTTTGCAGTAGGTAGCCAAGCTTCAACGTTTGCGCAGGCAAAATATCAACTTTCTAGGCCAACAGGAAGCTGCTCAAACCAGCTCAAAATGGCTGACCTCAGAAATCCAGGATTTGCCTACTATTCTACCACAATGGAGAGCATATTCTACCATCCCAAAGCCAATACAATTTCAAAACATGTTCAATATCCTATGCAGGATGCGGCAGAACCAATCTGCTGTAGTATGAAGACAAATTGAAAATCTCAGCTGTGGAGCACTAACTTTGTACTTAACCAGCTCCGATATGCTCCGGACCGCGCCGACCGCGGTCGGACCGGAGGCGGACTGCGGGCCGACCGCGGTCCGACCGCAGTCCGACCGCAGTCCGACCGGGGGCCGACCGCAGTCCTACCGCGGTCCGCCTGCGGTCCGCCCGCGGTCCGACCGCAGTCCGACCGCGGTCAGACCGGAAGCGCTGGCGAAATCAGGAGAAAATTATTAAGGCAAGGTTTCTGAGTCTTCTTCCTAAAAAGTAACCTACCATATGTAGAATTTGACGTAGATTTCAAAAATAAAATTGGTTTTCCAAAAAAATTTAACCCCCAGCATATAATTTTGCTAAAGTAGTATATTTTTTAAATATTTTTGAGAATTTTGGGTAAGGGTTAAATTTTTTTGGAAGACCAATTTTTTGCGTTTGATTCCCCATGTGTTGTAGTACTTATTTATTAACTGAACAAGAAATGTTGAGGGTGTCCGACCTTCTATAGTCATACTATCACACGACTCCGAAACATTGCCTTAATAATTTTCTCCTGATTTCGCCGGCGCTTCTGGTCCGACCGCGGTCGGACCATGGTCGGACCGGAGGCGGACCACGGTCGGACCGCGGTCGGCGCGGTCCGGAGCATATCGGAGCTGGTTAATCCAGTTTTGGCCCCATAGTGAAAAAAGACGTAAATTTCTGTGTCCGAAAGTTTGAGCCTTCATAACTTCCTTGGTCGATGGACTACGGGGCTGAAATTTTGTCTGCTCAATTTTAGAAGCCTTAGCTATAAAATACAATAGAGCGTACTGAAATCGAATGCTCCGTTGAGGAATGAGAGGCACAAACACCCGGTGAGTTTATTCTGATACACCCTGTATAATAGTACGTAGAGTACATACATACAAAAGCTAGTGCTCATAGATCATTGAAAAAGACATGATTGCACCATATACATAAATTACATCACTACACGTCCGTAAGGACGACGTGTCGGACGTATGGATGTACGAACGTATAGCGAACGCGGCATTAATTTTCGCAGCACAGAAAAATACCAACGGAACTCTCAACAGACGTTGGAAAGACTAGTATGTATACGTGTACAATTTAGCGGAAGGTACAGTAATGATTCCTTACCGACTGTATCCCCTGCCAATCTTGTTCAGAACTAGCTCGCATGTGTCGAATCTCCTCTGCGCAATCAACCTCCATAGGCTGCGTCTCGTCTAAAAGCAGAACAAATGTACGTATACAGCGAAATTACTGCACACACATGACGACAATACAGAAGCAGCTGCATTTCTGTGTGCGCCTTCGGTACGTATACACGTATCACAATGGACAGTCGCATGGGCATGGTAGGGTACTGTGGGGTAAACCCGTCCATGGGGTAAACCCGGCCACCTAAGCTCCTGTGAACTTTGGTGT
The DNA here is from genome assembly GCA_030247985.1 of Epsilonema sp. ZAB3_2. Classification (NCBI taxonomy): domain Eukaryota; kingdom Metazoa; phylum Nematoda; class Chromadorea; order Desmodorida; family Epsilonematidae; genus Epsilonema; species Epsilonema sp. ZAB3_2. The sequence continues at coordinate 59,705 of JASAMW010002726.1, forward strand.
TTAGCAAATGATGAACCGATAGCTCATTTGAAAGGGCAGAGATTAAGGAACCGGTTGATATCATACGTGTCTAGCACTCAATTGGTCCATGGTTACTGAGATATGCAGTCCTGAATTTTAGGTGGCCGGATTTTCCCATGGCCGGGTTTACCCCATAGTACCCTATGCTCTGAAACAAAACGATAAGCTATAATTGAGCACCTTGAAAAATTCCTGCATCCATGAAGCTCAATCCCGTTGGTGCAGGTTGCTTTTCCACTTGACAAGACGACGGCATTTTCTCCTTGAACTTCTGCTTCTCCAAGCGAGGCAGAACGTCAGAAGGTTTGAAACTGAACGAGATTCCACTTTCCTTTACTCGCCCCTCAGCGCGTTTGTTTTTAGCGGGCGGAGGTGAGAACTGCTCTTCGATCAGCATATCTTCCACCGAATCTGCAGATGGAATCTCCACATCCACATCCTCTACTGTGGAGCTGCTCAGAGGAAGAGTGCTGTTGCTTTCCTCTGCAGCCTAAAAACAAATTGCATGTTCACAGAACGGAATGGTAGGTATAGACACAGAAGTGAAGCCGCGTGCACACGTGGTAAGTAAACTCGCCACGGTGAATTCTCGATGCATATGTGCATACGCGTTGAAACATGAGAGTAACGGTGAATTCACCGTGAGTTGCAACACAAGTCACCACCGTGTGAACATGTGAGAAAAATTTCGCGGAACAAGTCAGCACTTTGGTTCGAAATGCAAAATAAAACTTGAAGTTCAAACTTATCGTGAATTCACCGTTGAGTCTTCATCCACGCTAGACCCAACCCTCGAGGCCGCACGAGGGACAGCCAGGGTCTCGAAGCGAAAGAATCGCAAAGGGAAAGGGATTACGGTAGCCTACGTAAGTGGTAAAAACGAAGACGAGAAAGCGCGCAGCGAGCAGAAGAAAGAAACGAAGAAGCGCGCGCGTCGTGGTCTTCGTTTTTACCACGTACGTAGGCTACCGTAATCCCTTTGCGATTCTTTCGCTTCGACCCGAGATCCTGGCTGTCCCTCGTGCGGCCTCGAGGGTTGGGTCTAGCGTGGATTGACCACGTGTGTAGTGCACCAGTAAAATGTCACATAGCAGGAATGCACGCATGTACATACTGCATGTACAGTTCATATTATGTACATACTACAGCAGGAACGTACGTACGTACATGATGTTGCGTGTACATATGTACACTTCATACATACAATACGTACAGCACAGTATTCCGCAGTACGTACACATACACACACAATCAAGACACACCCACATACGCGCTTCTTTCGCCAATCCCCGATCCACACAGCGGCTCTAGCAACATCGTTCCATATGTAATAGCGTCCGTGCTTCTTGGACCACTGGAAGCTGTGATGAGGCGGCAACTTGATGTTGGTCGGCGGTCGGCCGTGTTGTCGATCGTCGTCTCCTGCGGTTGATGCTGCAGATTTCTTCCTCCGCTTCCGCTGCTTTCTCTTCCCCTCTTCGCCTCCAATTTCCTGCTTCTCCATCACGATTGCCTAAGCTTAGCCTAAGCAGCTCTTGCCATTGAAGACGATAAAGGAGGGGTGGGGCTAAAAGGCGGACGCGGACACGGACGCGGACGCGGACGCTGGGTTAAAAGGCGGACGCGGACGCGGACGCTGGGCTAAAAGGCGGACGCAGAAAAAGCGGACGCGGCGCAAGATTTGCATCCGCGTCCGCCTTTTAGTCCAATCTGCTGACTCTTCTTTCTACCACTTTGGTGGGTAATGGGCTAAAAAGCGGACGCAGAAAAAGCGGACGCAATATTGCATGTGCTAAGGATAGGACTTAGGCTTTAGGCTTAGGCTGAGGCTTAGGCTAACGTATTGGATGCAGAGGGGTAGGCCTCAGCCTAAGCCTCACCCTAAAGCCTAAGTCCTATTTTTAGCACATGCAATGTTGCGTCCGCTTTTTCTGCGTCCGCTTTAGAACCCATTACCCACCAAAGTGATAGAAAGAAGAGTCAGCAGATTGGACTAAATGGCGGACGCGGATGCAAATCTATCGCCGCGTCCGCTTTTTCTGTGTCCGCCTTTTAGCCCAGCGTCCGCGTCCGCCTTTTAACCCAGCGTCCGCGTCCGCGTCCGTGTCCGCGTCCGCCTTTTAGCCCTACCCATAAAGGAGCTAGGAGTTGCCAAAAAAATTTCATTCCGACGGTTTCCAAAAATTCGAATGCAGGAACGAGCACAGGCACGGTAAGATGGCACTATAATCAGGCAGGACACTCATGACCTTGACTAATCCTTCACGAGCGGTCATGCGAAACATATGGAAAATGAAGCTGAAAACGCTCATATTTTTCTCCTTCAGCAGAGATGGTTTTGATCCAAAGATTGTGCTTCCAAGTTTTCTGGCAACCAAGATGCTGCAGAAATATAAACGTAGTGTTATTTGCCGATCCCGTGCCCTTGCCTCTGCCCGCCTGTAGAAGAAAAAGAAAAAAGAAAAAGAAAGGTATTAACTAATACGCAACCAAAACAACCAACAACCAAAACAACCAACGTGGACTTCCTAAAAAATAGCTCCGCCTAAATAACACACTAGTTGCGCGTGTGAAGAACCATGATCAATCAATCAATATACCCTTATCAAAATTGTGGGGTAGCGTGGGGACAGTTGGTCCAAACACATGCAGTAATGTTTGCATCCAACAATAGTATAGAGTGACCAAAAAAATGGAAAACTTCCAATGTCATAGGCGTTCCAACAAAATAGCATGAATTCGCATGGAAAATATGGATTGCAATTCTAGGTGTTGAAGTTACTGGGCACTGAGAGCTGGGTGGTGAATGGAAATATGTCTTGCGCAGGCGCTTGGGCAGACTTCAGCTCAGGCTGAGGCTTAGGGCTTAGGTATTGGATTCAGAGGAGTAGACCTCAGCCTCAGCCTTAGCCTGTCTGTCCATGTGCCTGTGCAAAGTAGATATTACCATGCACCCCGCATCCACCATGCACCCCCTGCACCCCCAAATTACCCCGCACTACCCTATTGCAAACGCTGGCTCAAATATTATCATGCTACCCAGCCCATTTGTTGCTTCGACAATGTCTGTTGCGCCACTTTGTTTGTATGCGCCATTTAGGCAGAACCTATTTTCAAGAAGTCCACGTTGGGTGCGATTTGGGTGTTTTGGTTGTTGGTTGTTTTGGTTGCGTATTAGTTATTACCAAAAGAAAAGGCAAAGTATAAGACAAAAAGAAATCATCAATTCAAGTCAATTGTCAATCATGAGAAAAATATAGTTTTTCCCCAAATCCCAAAGTCTCCAGCTTGTTCTTCATGGCGGAAGCAGTCCTGATTTTTCTTGCCTTTGTCGCCAACATTGTTTCGGCAAAAATTCATCACGTCATCATTCAGGTATGTACGCTACAGTACACGCACAACGCACAGTGGAATTACGATGTTCATCATTCTGTTTTTGCTCAGCCGCTTCGCGGCTGAGCACTAGGACTACTTCTTCTATATACATACAGGTTTACGTAGTAAATCGGCTATTAAAACGCGATGTCTGGAAGGATTCAGTATTGCTGTACAGTACCGCGGACAGGGGGGTAATTTTCAGTTTTCTGCTGATGACGTGAGCTGATAGCCCAACTGATTTTACGTATTTTACAAAAAGACCGGGTCGAAAATTCGCACCCAGTCCTGAGATATAAGGCCTCAAAGTTGACCACAATTTGACCTTAATTTTTCACTTTTTCACCCTAAAATGGGGGTAAATAGCCCCACAGTGGGGCTTTGGGGCTATAAATTTGCACATACATGGACCCTATGGGGGTACATGTTCAGACAAATTTCGAGCCCTCTAGCCCTTTTGGTTCAGGAGTTAAAGCTGTTTTTGCTGAAAATCCGAAAATTGCAAGTTTTTCATAATTTTCAAAATTTTGAGAGAGTTAGTCCGTGTGCCCGCTGTTTTATTTCTGAATCTTGTAGAGCAAAAAATTTGCTACAAGATAGGCTACATTTGAAAAGAAAGTCACCTATGGGAAATTTTCACAGCAAGGCCTCAAAGAGTGGCAAGTAAGGGTTTTAAGAGTGTGCGTTTTCCCCTTTTTTCAAGCTAACTCAACAATATCACGGATACTCTCTCCTCAAAAGTAGCCTATCTTATGTAAAATTTGATGAAGATTTAGAAAAAAGTATTTTTGCCCCCAAAAAAGTTAACCCCTAGCATATAATCTTACAAAAGATGTAATAGATTGACAATTTTTGAACATTTTTGGGGTAGGATTAACTTTTTTGGGGGCAAAAATATTTTTTTCTAAATCTTCATCAAATTTTACATAAGATAGGCTACTTTTGAGGAGAGAGTATCCGTGATATTGTTGAGTTAGCTTGAAAAATGGGGAAAACGCACACTCTTAAACCCCTTACTTGCCACTCTTTGAGGCCTTGCTGTGAAAATTTCCCATAGGTGACTTTCTTTTCAAATGTAGCCTATCTTGTAGCAAATTTTCTGCTCTACAAGATTCAGAAATAAAACAGCGGGCACACGGACTAACTCTCTCAAAATTTTGAAAATTATGAAAAACTTGCAATTTTCGGATTTTCAGCAAAAACAGCTTTAACTCCTGAACCAAGAGGGCTGGAGGGCTCAAAATTTGTCTGAACATGTACCCCCATAGGGTCTATGTGTTTGCAAATTTATAGCCCCAAAGCCCCACTGTGGGGCTATTTACCCCCATTTTAGGGTGAAAAAGTGAAAAATTAAGGTCAAATTGCGGTCAACTTTGAGGCCTTATATCTCAGGACTGGGTGCGAATTTTCGACCCGGTCTTTTTGTAAAATACGTAAAATCAGTTGGGCTATCAGCTCACGTCATCAGCAGAAAACTGAAAATTACCCCCCTGTCCACGCAATTCTCAATACTACCTGACATCGCATTTTAACCATTGAAATCATAGGAGCCTCCTTATATCATTAGGATGAGATACAGGGATAAAGTGTTTTGGCAGAACCTATATCTATGAGCAGGTACAGGGTAAATGATAAGTCGAGTTACCTTAGGATGGCAGGTCTGTTCTTTGAACCCGGGCTGGTGTAGTGGTGCGCGGTAGTTCTGCCTCTGCGCCATAGGGCCGAAGCAGGTAGAATGGGCAAATCTCCCTTATGAATGGGGCAGCGCGGATTGCTGTTGAAAATTTTTATATTGAACCTGTATGTTACCGTTTACCTGTATGTTCCCCTTTACCTGTATGTGGTTTACCTGTATCCATATGTTTACACGTCCGAGGTTGGAACCCGGGCCAGTTTGGTGATGAGCGGAAGTTCTACCTCTGAGCTACGTGGCTCAAGGAAGTAAAAGATGTAAAACCTGTTTATATAGATGTAGTCAAGGTACAGGTTGAAGGTACAGGTACAGGTACAGGTACAGGTACAGGTTTATATAGATGTAGCCTGGTACAGGTTGAAGTATACTGAGAGTGAGTTTAGCCAATCAGCGTTGAGGGGGCGTGGCTTACCTGTATGTGAGCTTGTGTATATGCGCGTGAGGTTGAGTGGCTGCGTGTGTTGGAGAATGACATCATGTTGCGTAATTTCGTCGAGTTTGCGAAATAAGTATAGGTTGAGCTTGCGTAGACACGTGTGAGGGTGTGTGCCTGTGTGTGTTTGAGAATGATGTCATATGACATCATGTTGTGAAATCATATGTAGGTAAGCATTGTGCAGCACAGCTGTGTTATTGTTTGTTATTTCTTTGGTTGTGTGAGGTTGTGTCTTTGTCTGTGGTGAGTGAAGTGATTGCGCAATCATTAGTAAATGAGACTCTTAGTACTGTTGGCTGATGGTTTCATTCTATTGTGGTTTAGATGCTTCTCTCTGGTCAAGGTTGCTGTTGTGAAGTAATTATTTTCTCCTATTATTCAGTTCTCTCATCACTGGAGTCATTGGTTGGCATTGTGGTTGGACTTATTCTGTTTCAAAGAGGTCAAAGTTCAATGTTCATTTGGTAAGAGAAATTCATTCTTCTTCTTCTTCTTATTTTTTGTACCTATGTAATGGTGTGGTTATGTTAGTGTAGGGAAGTGTTTTGTGTGTTGCAGTACAACATGTGTATAGTGGTTGAATGTGCATATAGGTTGTAGGTACATGATGTACAGGTTGAGTTATGTAATAACCTACAAAAACCTGTATGCATACACAAGGTTGAATACATACAGGTTTATGTGTTCAGTACAACATATGCATTAGTGGTTGAAGGTACATACAGGTTCTACATGACGTACAGGTTGAGTATGTAATAACCTATCATAACCTGTATGCATGTCGGTTCTAAATGTATTGATACAGGTTAAATATGTACTGTACATACAGGTTGACTATATACATACGGGTTCAACATACCCATAGGTTGAATGATAACATACAGGTTAATGTGTTCCAGTCAACATTGTGCATAGTGTACAGTGTTGTACATGATGGAGGTACAGGTTGATATGTACATACAGGTTGAATATGTACATACAGGTTGACTACATACATACGGGTTCAACATACCCATAGGGTGAATGATAACATACAGGTTTATGTGTTCCAGTCAACATTGTGCATAGTGTACAGTGTTGTACATGATGTTCAGGTTGAACATGTACATACAGGTTGTATATATACAGACAGGATCAACATTGCCATAGGTTGAATAATAACATACAGGTTTATGTGTTGTAGTACAACATGTGCATGGTGTACATATAGGTTGAACATGAGGTACAGGTTGATATGTACATACAGGTTGAATATGTACATACAGGTTGACTACATTACATACATATGGGTTCAACATACCCATAGGTTGAATGATAACATACAGGTTTATGTGTTCCAGTCAACATTATGCATAGTGTACAGGTTGTACATGATGTTCAGGTTGAACATGTACATACAGGTTGTATATATATATACAGACAGGATCAACATAACCATAGGTTGAATAATAACATACAGGTTTATGTGTTGTTTGTAGTACATGTGCACAGTGTACATATAGGTTGCACATGAGGTACAGGTTGAATATGTACATAGATACAGGTACAGTATGCAGGCAGGTTGAATAACATGCAGGTTGCGTTGAATGTACAATGCTGGTTCAGCAATTTAAGGTCATAACATGAAGCATCACATAGTAATAATTTTTGCATCACATAATATGAAGCTGAATATTGTTCAAGGAACTTTTGGCTTTTATTTATGTAAGGGCAATTTTGTCCTGGTTGATGTTATTTGAATGTGAAAGGGGAATTTTTGGAAAATTAGTATGGTGGTGGAGCAAGGTTAACTTTTCACACATTTGAAGACACCTACTTCTGTAAAGGTTTATTCTCTTTCACTCTAACCCTATCTTCAAGAGCCGATTTTGTCACAGTTGTGTTGGGACTATGGGTTTTAGTGCATGTCACAATTGTGTATGTGTTTTGTTCTCATGTTTGATGTTGTTGTTTCTTTTCCTTTGTTTTGTTGTTGTTTTCCTTTGTTTTACAGTTATGTTTTTTCTGTTTATCACGCATGCTATGATGATGCTTTTTGCACTGAAAATGATGACCAATCATTGTTTGCAATTTGTGCTTTGCATAGTTAGTGGTAAAATCGGCTCATAGATAGGCTATACAGCAGGTTTAAATGAAAGAGAAGGAAATTTACATTAGCAGGGGGTTTCAAATAAAATCAATTTGAAGCATACTTGCCTGAAATGATTGCTGCAATAATCTTGATTTATCTTTGTTTGTGTATGTTTGATAGATGTGTATTTTATACTGTTTTAAATGCCTCCTGGAAGGGTAGTTCACTTGTATGGAAAAGAGAGTTACACAAAGTCTTTATAAGGTTGTGTTATACTGTACTGTACATACAGATTATGGTGTTGATACAGGTAATGTTGCACAGTACATACAGGTTAAATATGGCGTATGGATATTTGATGAAGTTGAAAATTAGAATATGGATTTATATGAGTTATATTTATATGGATTTACAACTTTATATGAGTTATATTATTTGGAGACAGTATTCTACAGGACTCTAGGAAAGGTAGTGATGAACTTTCTGTCTTAGATGCTTATCATTCTAGAAGTGAGTGTGTGTTACTAATGGAAAGAGTCCAAGCTAGATTGCCTGAAAGGGTACCTCATAAATTATTACTCCCCGCAAGGGTGCCTGACTCTTTGATACTGCCCGAAAGGGTGCCTGACTCTTTGATACTGCCCGAAAGGGTGCCTGACTCTTTGATACTGCCCGAAAGGGTGCCTGACTCTTTGATACTGCCCGAAAGGGTGCCTGTTTCTATACTGCCCTGAAATGGAAAAATGTAAACCTATTGTCACAAGGTAATATAACCATAAACTATTACCTGAAATTACTATTTCCAATTTTACCAATGCCAATGCTGAGTAACAAGACTTACCCATCACCAATTTAGACAAATTCACTCTGAACTACTGTCACAAGGAAATAT
>JASAMW010002727.1:0-15749 GCA_030247985.1 Epsilonema sp. ZAB3_2
TGGGAGTCCGCCTTCAGCGCAACAGCACTGATCGCGGCCTCCGGTAGAAGCTCATGGATGCACTGGTTCAGCTCTGGCTGGGGCAGCTCCGGCGTCTGACGGGCAGAGTTCAGCTGTTTCTGCACTGCGGCACTATCCTGCGTGGACGTCAGCGGCTGCTGAAACGTGCGGCCAGGTGTAGCCAGAAAAGATGCGGATCCCTGGGTGGTCTGGCCAAGCGAAATTGATGGCCGTCTTCCCCCAGGTACCGGACTCAACTCCGGCACGTCCATCTCCATGGGGTGCCTCCGACAAGGTGGGCGTGGCGGCCAGTGGCTGGAGACCAGGTTATTAGCCTGTTCTCCTTCCTTTAGTCCTCCACTCCCAACCACGTCGGTAGCACTGGAGACGGCGATGAGTGGGGCGGCTAGCTGCAAAGCCGCCGCTCTTCCAGGCTGACTCAAGGCTGCTGTCAAACACTGGATACTCATCGTCAGCTGAGTCAACATTGGTGTCAGCTGCTGTAGAGAGATGGAAGAAGTTGAAGAACCGGGAGAAGTTGAAGTCCGTGCGCTTCTTCTGTTGGCGTCACTGCTGCACTCTTCGCTGGCAGACAGGTAAGCTGAGCTGATGGAGAGGGCTGGACATGATGGTGATGGTGGAGGCGCGGTAAATGTAGATAGTAGGGTAGTAGAAGCACCTTCTGAAACCGAGTGATACCGCGTCTCCATGGATAGTTGAGTGGACGTGGGGTCGTTGCGTTCAGCTTCCGCTGCCACTCCGTGACCATTGCGTTCCTGGTCAGTCGCTTCAGCGTGATGATTAGGATGATTAGATGATGGGGAATTGTTAGTAGACGTCTGTTGAAGGCAGTGTACCAACTGCGTGCAGGCACTGTGCAGAGAGGCCAGTTCACTCTGCATTGCTGGTGCAGAACTTGCTGACTGCTTCTCGCTACCTGTAGACAGGGACATCGGGGCTAGCAACGTTCGGTCTGCTGTCAATCTTCAAATGAGTGAGATGAGTAGCCTGCCGTATCTCGCCGGGATCTTCACTTGTAGAGTTTCCGGTACTCCACAGGATGTAGCGGTGGGCCAGTACCAGCAGAGTCTTCCAGAAACCAGGTGATCAATCTGACCTTCACCCAGACTGCTGACCAAACCCTACTCTTCCTTTCTGAAGGTCTCCCCCACGAGGTCAGTCCACTCGCCTGGCAGCTGAAGCCCCTCCAGTCCAGAAGAGACGGAAAGCTCACACTAGTCTAACGTGACAAGGCTCTGCAAGCTACGTACCCCAACGCAACAGGACTAACTCAACCAGGACACAGGTTACCCTACGGCCTGGGCCACTCCTAGGCGTGACACTCAAACACGGAATCGAACCCGCTGTAATTACAGAAGGGAGAACAACAGTCTACTAACCGCCTCCCGATGCCTAGTTCCTACTACCGTAACCCACAACAACCAACAAGGTAGGCAGCATACAAATACACAGTTTACTAGTCTAACGGTACATACATACAGGCGAAGATACACTTATGTAAGTAGATAAAGTACGTCTGATGTCGGCTATCCCTAAGCTAAAGCATAGACTGGGACGGGGCACGGCTGAAGGCGGCGGACGGCAGGAAGGCAGGCCAGGGGAGCCGGCTATCGCGGGAGCTAGACGGCCGCGACCAAGGTCTCAGCCTTCAAGCTCTTGCTCTATCCTACTCCCTCTGTCTGCGAAGGCTTCTGTCTGGCAGGAGGTGAGACGACCAGTGAAGTCAAGACTGAACAAGACTGAACAACTGAGCTCTCCCCTCCTGCACGCTCCTTTTAAATGGTACATACGGAGCGAGAGGGGTGATCACGTCTTGTCGAGCGACTTTTCTGTCCGTCTGAGGTATGCATTTGCATAGTCTCATGCCAGAAGAAAGAACAGCGCGCTCGCTCGCGCCGCTCGCGCGCTCCCTTTTTGCCCCCTTGGGTCGTCAGCGCTGGGGCCCATCGTAAGGTCTTGCTAAAACCTTACATAGGCCAAATTTTCCCCCCGCTTGCCAAATAGTTTTCCCGCACAAACTTACCATCATTCGACGCCTCTTGATTCATAGAATTCCGTTCTGGCCATGCCCCTTCACGATTTCGACAAAAATATACTAGTTTATTGCAAAAGTTGTGCGGACTTTCCTGCTCCGACTTTTTCTTTTCTTTCTTTTTTCTTCGCGCACTTTTCTTGTTGTTTTTCACGGACAAAGCACGGACTGTTTTCGCTCCACGCCCGAAAGAAAACGAAAGTCAAGGAAAGAAAAAAGAAAAAGGAACTCGCAATTTTTTCATCGACGAATTCAATATATTTATTTCGAAATATCGAAGGGGCATGGCCAGAACGGAATTCTATGAATCAAGAGGCGTCGAATGATGGTAAGTTTGTGCGGGAAAACTATTTGGCAAGCGGGGGGAAAATTTGGCCTACCAACCGCAATATCTCTTTTTCCAGGAGATTCTCAGTGGAACGGCGGCCAGGAAAGTGATGCGGAAGCCTCAACAAGTACCACAAATGCCGTTTCGATGAAAAACAAGGTACGTACGGTGCGTTTTTTTTATACGTACTGAAGAAGACGATGAAATAGACAGTAAGTATCATGTCGCATCCGTCTTGTAGATTCCTGACGTTGAAGCGGAATTGGCGGGTGTTCACCAGTGGATGTCCACTCGAGTGTCTTCTCTTCAGCGTCTCCAACGACTGCAAGGGCGTCTGCATTTGCTGTTGGAACAGCTGAGCCCGTCCTCTTCGCAGCAAGGCCCTTCTGCTGGCCAGAAACCGCAATTTGTCTTCGATGAAACTACCATGGGTAAGGACTAAGGAGCAACGAGATGCCTCGGTCAGATAGGCGACGTACCGCTGCAGTGCGGTTGCTCGCTTTTTGAGCGCACATCGAGCCGAGCAATAGTCGCTTATCTGAACGCGGCGTGAAACAGGTGTCATACAACAAGCCCTTTTACAACAGCCGTTACCCCAGCATGCGATAACATGATTTTAATAGAATACGTGTACGTTTATTATTATTCCGATGCAGTTGCTTTTGCTTTTCGGACGTACGCACGTTTGATGTGTGTCGCTACTCTGAGAACGCGCGGCATTATGATGCTTCATTTCAGATTCATCCGACGATGACGAAGAAGAAGACGGAGAGGATGAGGAGGACTTGGACAAACTGGTTTCCTCTTCTGGCGCAGAGGGAGAAGAAGAAGAAGAGGAATACCTCGGCGACAGTTTTTGGGACGAAGCCTTTCCAAATGAGGAGGAGGAGGAGGAGGAGGAAGCTGAAGAAAAAGAGGAAGAGGAAAGTAGCGGAGAGGAGGAGGAGGAGGAATCAGATTCGAGTTCGGAGGATGAGCCGACAACTTCGAGAGCAAAAAGGAGAGAGGAGGAGGAGGAGGATGTAGGGTATTGAGTTATGATGGGTAGAAGAATGTTTGAGAAAGATATATGCCCGATTCATAAAGGAAACTGTTGACGCTTGATGAGTGTAGGTGGTAAGTATTCTACGCACAGCCACAGCATATGTATGTTTGTGGTGATGTGCGTAGAATACTACCGTACGTACGTACATACACCGTATGCCGCGTTCAGGTTACCGATGTGACGTATGTACGTCCGACGTAAACGACCAACGCCCCAAGATTATCCAGCAGTCAACTGCTATCCGTGCTTTTCGGACATTGCATGCGTGCGCGTTGGACGTTTTACGCTGGACGTACGTAGAACGTAGTCAGTTGTGTGAACGCGGCATCAATCAATCGTCAACCGCTCATTTATGAATCGGTTTAGTTACTACGGGGAAATGAAATGCAGTGTTGTTGTGCTTGTTGGCGGAGAATATTGTTGGATAAAAGGATTGTTGCTCAGTTGGTTCGCTTGATGGATTTGTGCTTGTGCATGGTACTTTCTTACCATGGCCCTCGATACTTTTGTGTCTTATTATTCAACCTCACGTATGTGCGACCATGCTGCTCTTTTGAGGAGCAACTACGTACGTTACGTACCATCGCAATGTTTTTTTGTTGTGCTTCTATTTGTAGCAATCATGAATGCTCGGGCTTTCCAGTTACTGCATCCCATCCAGCCCACATCTCCGCCTCAACCGTTGGTGCCTCCGTTGTCCATCTGCAGTCCACCCAAACCACAACCTCTCCCTACTTCTACCACCTATTATCAGCCGCAGCCATCCTATGGGACAGTTGAAAATGATGAGAACAGACAGCTTGCTGCAGCAGCTGCTGAACAGCAGAAGAAGCTGAACAAGCCTTCGAGCTCTCGCGTTCAGGAACTGTCCAAGCCTAAACAACAAAGGATGGTCACGTGGGACCTTACGAACAGCAGCAAACCTGCTAAACCACCCGTGCCGCCTACCACCACTGTAGTAGCTTTTGGGGCAACGACGAAGAAAACTGTGGCCAACACACCTGCTGGTGGTCAGGGAAAGAAGCTAGCAGCCTGTGGCTCTGACACGGGGGCCTCTGGTAGTAGTAGAATGCAAGGCCAGAAGAAGGTGCAATTGGGGCAGTCGGGAAAAGGAACAGGCCCAGCGAAAACGGATGTGGAAACTATGAAGGAACAAGTACGTACGTACTGTACATGCGTATGTTGCTTGTGTGCGTACAGTTACTGCATATATGTTTACGTAAGGCAATAGGCAGTTTGGGGGGAGGGGTAATTCGGGCAATGATGCAGTTGGAACAAACTGGTTGATGCCAATGGGATTCCGCCCATTTTATCCTATGTTGGTTCGAGCAATGGGCTCAACTTTCTATCATACAACATGGGAGTTTTATTGGTGACCTAAGATTGCCTCTTGGACCGAATACACCGCCCCGTCGCAGATAAAAATTACTGACGTCCCATTCGTTACGCCGTATTCTATCTGTACGTGTTCGTCCATACTTATTTGTAGGCCTAGCACAACTTCTGTTGTTTTGTTGTTGTTTGCAGTTGGCGCGTCAATCCTTGGAGTTATCCGAACTGCGTGAGTCGGTGAAGGCTCGAGATGTGCAAATTCAACAGCTGGTGACACTGGTAGAACAGCTGGTAGCCAGTCAACACACTCCTCCCAACACCGTCAGCACTGCCTCCTCAATCATCACCTCACAACCGAAAAAACAGGAACATGCACAAGACTCAGCGGCTGCTGCTAGTTCAGATGCCGAGCAGAGCAAGGAAGCCGACCGTTCTACCGCCACAAAAACTGTAGGAGTGGCTACGGGAGTGAGTCTATTGCAAAGCGCTGAGAAGAAACAGGGCGAACTGCAGGCTGTTCAAAAGGGCAAGAAGCAGAAACACTCTTCATCTGCTTCCACCTCTACACCAACAGTCGCAGAGCGCTTGAAACAGAAAGCACAGACGGGTGAAGCGGAAGTTGGTGCTGCTGCTGCTGCGGAATCGCCGAAATTGAACGCGAAAGAGCTTGCGGAGATTGACAAGATACTGGAGGAAGAGGAGGAGTATGGAGAAGAAGAAGAGAATGGATTGCGAAGGAGAAAGGAGGAGTGGGGTCGATTGATGGAAGTGGGGCGCAGAGATGCGGATGTGAGTCAGGAGCTGAACGCCCTGGCGATGAAATATCTGGGCGACGAGGAGCTGAGCAAGTGCTACGCAGAGCAGAGCAGACGCATAAGGACGAAGGAGAAGAATCTTGGGTACGGCTGACTGAGGCTCTTTGCTTGTGTGCGTAGAATTAGTTGGTGCAACATACTGTATGTCACGTGACGGGATATGTAGAGCGTATGTGTTTGTGCGTGCATAGCATACTCGGTCGAAAGTATGCAATTGCTGACTGCTGTACAGTAGGGTACTGTGGGGTAAACCCGACCACCTAAGCTTTTTTGAACGTGCTATTTCAGCAAACGATGAACCAAATAGCTCATTTGAAAGAGGAGGGTTCAAGGAATCGATTGATATTGGTTGCTGAGTTATGCAGCCCTGAAACGTTGGCGGCCGGATTTTCCCATGGCCGGGATTACCCCACAGTACCCTACCTCTGCAGTATTCAAGAGCCCTAGGTATTCCGATAGTCTTGCTTGTAGGCACGCGCCTTCTACTACCAGCTGCCAATGCGGAGGCGTCGGTCGTATGCGCGCTCGGCAGCATGTAGTCGAATATGCCACCGCCCAGCGCGTAACCACGTCATTTCTGGACGAAGAAGGCGAAGACGAATTGGGAGGAGAAAATTATCAACCGCGCGCCTTTACCACTTCCTCTTCTGCCTGCTTCTCTATCGCCACTCGCGAGTTCCTAGGTAGACACGGACTGATCAAAGGACACCACCACGTGCCACAACCTTCTCCTCCCAGAAGAGCGACTACTGGTACTACTGCCTTCCGCAACAGACAACCGCCCGCCTTGACTGCCTACAAGGACGCGGAACAAGAGGTACGAATACAAACCCCCGCAGTTGTATTGCGTAGGGCAGCCTGGGGCAAAACCAACCGTTTTATCCTCCACACCCCCATTCAAAACATGGCTCTCGATAATATATCTCTGCCTCTTGTTTCTTTGTTCCCACTACTAGTCATGATTACCAGAAGCTTTTGCTAGACGGTTGCAGATTTACCCCATGGACAATTTGCCCCCACGCTATTATTGTACTTGTGCACCTGTTTATTGGCATCAGTGGTTCACTGGGCCGTCTATAGTCGAGCCACGAAGAGTTCGCTTGGACCTCAAGTCGTGTTGCGTAAAATAGATTCACAAATGCGGATGTTTGCCCTTACTTCGTGCACTCCTATGTTGGCGGAAGTAGCGAATTCTTTCTGGCCAGACAATAAATTACAATGCTCCTATTATCTATCTTCCAGGAGGAAGAAGGCAGAAGGAGGCGGCGTTTGGACGAGCTGTGTCCAGACGTTCCCAGGGTGATGCTGTCCAAGAGCAACAACAGGAGCAGTGGATGGCGGATGGTGGGAGACGGAAGGAGGCGAGCGACGCTTCCTCTGAGTCCTCTGCATGAGGTGGGAGTAGGTGAAGGAGAGGAAGAAGAATGGAGAGGTGATGAGACGTTCTTCCGGGAGCTGGCTGCGAGAGCGGAGGAAGGACAGGAAGAACAGCTGTGTACACACTGCGAGGCTCTGGACCAGCATGGAGGAGCGCACTACTGCAGCTGTCGGCACTGACTAGTTGAGGCAGGGCGCTAACACACGTGGAGGGGTGAGTAACGCGCTGTGTAGACCTATGTATGTATGTATGTATTTGTGTGTTGTTGAAGCATAGGGGCAATGGTGAATTTGCCTACGTGTGAACAAGTGAGGAAAAATGTCGTGAGCGAATGAGGAAACTCGAAACTCAAAACAGAGCTCGAAGTTCACGAACTCATCGTGAATTGAGCGTAGCCTTGACTTACTCACTACGTGTGTAGCGCCCTACTGAGTGAACGAACAGTCACATCAGGGGCTTTTGTGGGCAGGGGCATTGCCTTATTATGTGAGTGGCAATGTACGTACTACGTTACGTACGAAGGCAGTTTGTATGTTGTGTTCGCCAAAGCGAAGGTATGTACAGTAGCTACTGTAATAGAGGGATAGGGGAGAGATGAATGACAAAAGCAAATCGAACAGTGCGGGTGCCAGTTTGTTTGGTAAACTTTTTCCTACCTACTGTACATACACCAAATAATAATAGGGTACTGACATTACATTACATACATACTTGGCTGTTTTGGTATGTGTAGATTAGAGTACATTATGTGTGTATTTTATGAACAGTAGGTACGTTTGGTAGTGATTTTCTACGAATGTGCAAACTGTTGTTCTTGTTCTACTCTTATCTCTTATCAGCAATCGATCCTGTATGTCTGTTTGTTATGACTGACGGCTAAATATCTCATCAGACTTCGGAGTAAACGTTTGCCACGTTTTTGGTCCGTGTTGACCTGAGATGAAAGGCTGTTGCATTCAGCCCAAATCTAAGTATTACCTGATTTCAGTATGTTAGCTGTTATTCTTTGCTCAGTGATCTGTGACGTGCCGCGTTCCGTATGGCGATAGCCGGGCCCCGAAAAGGGGGGAGAGAAATAGGACCGAACGGGAATCGAACCCGCTACCCTCACAGCTGTGGACGTTTAGGCACACGACCACGTGCCGGTCTGGGGACTTTTTGGCTAAACTCGCTTTACATACCTAGAACTGGTTTACGTACGCTACTGGCCTCGGACGCTATTGCCATACGTACGCAGTACGTGACAGATTCATATCCTTTTCGTGCTTGTCTTTTCAGGCTGCAAGTGAAAACGAAGTTCTTTCGTACATACTACACTACTGAGTACTGCAACGTACGGTACACATCTCACTGTATTCGTGCGGCGTTGATGGCTGCTACTCGTTTGAGTGCGACAGCGCGCGTGGTGAATACGGGTCGTCGATTGGTGCCCTCGAAGGCTGCGCTCAGTCTGACGCCAGCCGCCGTGAAGAAGGTGGAAGAGTTGCTGCGGAAAGAGCCGGACGCTGTCGCTCTGAAAATCGGCGTCAAAACACGCGGATGCAATGGGCTCACCTACACTCTTGATTATGCTAAGGTAGTACATAGCTTTCAGTAGAACCGTGAATGTACACTATTATTAGGTGGGGAGGAATAAGTAGGTGCAGCGCAAATGCGGAATCCGTAGGTGTGGAAAAATGAGCCTTCCACTGGTATCCGTAGGTACGACGGAATCCGTAGGTACGACCGTACTTGGTCACTGTGATGTTTTGTACGGAAACGCTGCACCTATTTATTATACGGTATTCTCGGTCGCAGCGCCGAAAACAAGGCATGCAAGAGTGAAAGGTAGAGTTACCCCTATAGCCCGCTCGAATTATCATATGGGGTACTGTGGGCTAAACCCGGCCACCTAAGCTCAATTTCACTTGCTGTTTCTGCAAACGATGAACCAAAAGAGTTCAAGGAATCGATATAATAATTGTATCAAAATCAATAGGTCCATTGGGTGCTGAGATATGCAGCCCTAAAGCTTAGGTGGCCGCATTTTCCCATGGCCGGGTTTACCCCATAGTACCCTACCACATGTTGTCGTAATGGTCAGTTAATCAGTCAGTCTTTTCTTTCGCAAAAAGGCGCGACAATGTCGAACCCACCATATCAATATAGATCGACATTATTAGGACGAACTAAATTTATTATCACGAGTACCTATACAAGGGATAGCCGCTGTACGTATAAAAACTAAGTACTCTACGTAACAATACAAATATGATGGTTGTTGCAGGAGAAGAAGAAGTGGGATGAGGAGGTGGTGCAGGCGGGAGCTCGAATCCTGGTGGATTCCAAGGCTCAGTTGACTCTGCTCGGCACAGAGATGGACTATCAGGAGCAGCCGCTCAGCGCCGAATTCGTCTTCAACAATCCCAACATCAAAGGGACGTGCGGCTGCGGCGAATCATTCAATCTTTGACAGCAGCAGCAGCTAAAGAGAGTTTATTATTTGTACCTTGCACTAGCTCACCCGCTCCCGTAATGAAATCTAATACAGACAGGTGTGATGATTTGCTGCGGGTCAGCTGCTGAGGAGAGTACAGTCAGCAATGAATTATGAGAATTTTATGGTAATCAATCAATCAAGTTGAAGTCATGATGGCTGGCCGTTCTTTGCTGGGTTGGAGTGGCAAGAAGAAAACAGAGATAAAGTCGTAATAGTGTAATGTACGTAAGTGTTGTGTGCATAATGTACGTAACGTTATGTAGTCGTGTACATGACACACCGTAGCTAAACTACCGTATTTACCGGTGCATAGTCCCATGCAAAAATTGAGAGGTCCTTTATGGGGCTATGCATCTTAGCTTGGTGTGGGTGTGGGAGTATGGGTAGCTTACGACCAGCTAGGTAGCTTCAGGTAATCTACAATACATATGGGGCTGTGCATAGGGGGGGGGGGGGGGGGCGCTATACATGGGTCACTTTTTATGTTTTGCCAATATGGGGCTGTGCATGGGGGGCTATGCACCGGTAAATACGGTTCCAGCTTGTCAACCGTACAGAGCAGTTGTATGATACGTGCGTTTTCAAACAGGATACTTA
The DNA here is from genome assembly GCA_030247985.1 of Epsilonema sp. ZAB3_2. Classification (NCBI taxonomy): domain Eukaryota; kingdom Metazoa; phylum Nematoda; class Chromadorea; order Desmodorida; family Epsilonematidae; genus Epsilonema; species Epsilonema sp. ZAB3_2. Next base: position 10,028 of record JASAMW010002727.1, read on the forward strand.
TATGTGCGTTCGTACATGGACTTGAAACGAACGATGCTTTTACATACGAACACAATCTTTATGTACCGCTCCATTTTCCAGCTTTACGGCTTCTTTGTTCTTCGGATTAGGATAGAGTGGATCCATATTCAGATTGGGCGTTGTAATGACATCGATATCAAAGGGCGCTCGCTCCCAATGCCCTGCAGCTTTCGCCATTGATTTGATGGAACTCTCATTCTGATACAGGGTGTCTCACGTTAGACCTCCCTAATGATCCGGCCTCATTACTTCCTATTGCATTCAATATCAAACTGAAATTTTGTCCCCAGAAACAAGAATATACCATACATTGTAGCAAAGCAAGCCACTATTGGCCTCGACAAACCCCTTGAAAGCTGCAAGAGCCGTATATTCTTGGGTTTCTGAGGACAAATTAGCTTGATAGCAAATGTGACGCGGAAGTAAGGCTGCATCGTCGGGGTGGTCTACGTGGGACACCCTGTAGTTGATAATGCACCACGGAATGGTCAGACCTGCCTCCCAGCGCATCTGATCACTGATACTGCCCAACACAGTCATCAGTCCCTGTCCTCTGCGTTCGGGAATGACGTAACGGTGGTTTGAGAAGCCGAAGAAGTAGGTCATATCCCATCCGACCAGGGAGTGATCGCTTTTCTTTCGGAGGCACGCATTGTGCAGGTGCTTGATGCGAAGTCGCATGCATTCCCCCGAGCCATCGTGGCGATAGCGCCAAACCGAATCCAACTATAGTCTGTTGCTGGAGAGAGAAACCCATCCCATACTTGCACCCATTGCTATATAGTTTGGCGTGAAATAACCATACGTACAAACGAGCATTCCCATTCTCATGGAAGTGAACGAGTTTCGGGAGGCGATGGGGTCCCTAAATGCAGCAACTGACTATAAACGGCTTCCTCTTCCTTTAGTTTATCCACGTACAAATCTGATGGTAGGCGAGCCATAAACTGCTCCATGGTTGAGGAGGAATTGAGCCAGTTTTTCTCTGGATACCAAAACAGCGTAGTCTGCTCCATGTGTTGAGTATTGAGCCCCCTCTTTGCAAGGGGTTCGGTGTGAAAAGCTTGCAGCACCGCTTGGGTCAACTGGTCATCGTGTACCAAAAAGCCGAGCAATCTTTCGGTCTGCTTGTTTGTCTCCAGCGTTGCAGTCATGGCTTTCTGGGTGAAGCGGTAAGTGTCCAGGTTGATAAAGGGGTTTGGAGCGAAGACGACAAAGGTGCACAGCTGTGGAAGCTCGTTGAAGCTGCACCAGATCAAACTTGGACTGGGCAATTGATCCACGAAGCATTTTGCTCCCAAAGAAGCAGGAATGGCTCCCGCTAGACGAAGTTTGAGCCAGTGGTAGGGGTAGAGGCTTCGAGGCAGATGGCACTTCAGCTCTGCCTCCAGTTGGACAAACTCTGCTTTCGACTTCAATTCAATCATGCTGCTTTGCGAATTGTGTGTTTTCATGCGGCGAAATCCGCACACTTCAAATCAACAGCAAGCAGATAGAGGACTGAGCTGTACTATCATCCTGTGGTAGTTTTATTCTTCAATGGCATGCCGTGCTTGCACCACTTATAGTACTGTGGTCGGGGCATTGCAGTTTGCTGTCACAGCCTAGTAGGCCACAAAAGACGTATGTATGAGGTGAGTTGTGTGCTTGCATGCAATGCGTAGTGACCGTAGTGAGTGACCGTACTTGACCTGTAGTGACCGTATGTATGTAGATAAGAAGAAGAAGAAACACTGCGCATTTTGAGGACGACCATCATGGCGTATCGACGTTTGCATAGACTAACCCACAGTTTCGCCTTTTCTTCTGGATCTGGGTTCAATAAAGGGATCAACTTAGGCTTGTATGATACGTGCGCATTCGCTTAAACATAAGCGTTACCTGTGAATATTCGCTTAAACATAAGCGTTACCTGTGAATATCTTTTGATCTTATGTACATACGTGTTTCGTATTCGTACTACAATGGTCTATGTGACCACATGGCCATGCATAAACGACGAAAATAATTCTCTATGTACCGCTTCGCTACACTTCACTTCACAGCTTGGCGGCTTCTTTATTCTTCGGATCAGGATACGGTGGGTCCATACTCAGATTGGGCGTTGTGATGACGTCGATATCAAAGGGCGCTCGCTCCCAATGCCCTGCAGCTTTCGCCATTGATTTGATGGAGCTCTCGTTTTGATAGTTGATCATGCCCCATGGAATGGTCAGGCCTGCCTCCCAGCGCATCTGATCACTGATGCTGCCCACCACATTCATCAGTCCCTGTCCTCTGCGTTCAGGAATGACATAACCGTGGTTAGAGAAGCCAAAAAAGTAGGTCAGGTCCCATCCGACCAGGGAGTGATCGCTTTTCTTTCGGAGGCACGCATTGTGCAGGTGCTTGATGCGAAGTCGCATGCATTCCGCCGAACCATCGTGGCGATACGGCCAAACCGAATCTACGTATAGTCGGTTGCTGGAGAGGATTTAGGGGCCCCTTGCCCTTGCACCCACTGCTCGTTTGGCGCGTACAGTAGTGTGTAAGCATTCCCATTCTCATGGAAGTGATTAGTGAATAGTGAAACCGGGAGGGGATGTGGTCCCTTAAATCCAGCAACTGACTATAAACGGCTTCCTCTTCCTTTACTTTATCCACGTACAAATCTGGCGGTACGCGAGCCATCAACTGCTCCATGGTTGAGGGGGAATTGAGCCAGTTTTTCTCTGGATACCAAAACAGCGTAGTCTGCTCCATGTGTTGAATATTGAGCCCCCTCTTTGCAAGGCGTTCGGTGTGAAAAGCTTGCAGCACCGCTTGGGTCAGCTGGTCATCGTGTACCAAAAAGCCGAGCAATCTTTCGATCTGCTTGTTTGCTTCCAGTGTTGCAGTCATTGCTTTTTGGGTGAAGAGGCACGTGTCCAGGTTGATTAAGGGGTTTGGAGCGAAAACGACGAATGCGCACAGCTGTGGAAGCTCGTTGAAACTGCACCAGATCAAACTTGGACTGGGCCATTGATCCACGAAGCATTTCGCTCCAAAAGAAGCAGGAATGGCGTCAGCTAGACGGAGTTTGAGCCAGTGGTAGGGGTAGAGGCTTCGAGGCAGATGGCACTTCAGCTCTGCCTCTAGTTGGACAAACTCTGCATTCGACTTCAATTCAATCATGATGCTTATGTACCCGTAGGTAGGTTTTCGTGCGGCGAAATCCGCACACTTCAATCAACAGACAGTTGTTTAGGACCTTAGCTGTAGAATATCAATCATGTGACTTCCCAGTTTCTTAGCATTGGTACGTACGTACGTACCATGTACGTACATGTACATCATGTGTATGTATCATGCCATGCTACCACTTTACGTACAAACTGTACATGGTCGGGGCATTGCCGTTGCTGTTAGGCCACAAACTTTGATATGAGACGAGGGCTTTGAGTGCAAATACGCGTATACCGTAAATAATGTGACCGTACCGTATTGATAAGGAAGAAGAAACACACTGAGCATTTTTGTCTCACGGCATAAGCCGTGAGCAGAAGGGATGGCTTCGTTCAACGTGGGTTGATAGGCGCAGTGCTGGAGAATACCCTCATCATTGCAGGATACGAATGTCCCACTTCGTTCAACGTGGGTTGATAGGCGCAGTGCTGGAGAATACCCTCATCATTGCAGGATACGAATGTCCCACTTCGTTCAACGTGGGTTGATAGGCGCAGTGCTGGAGAATACCCTCATCATTGCAGGATACGAATGTCCCACTTTTGACTTTCCTTAACAACGTACTTAGAACCGGCTATCTTTTGTAAGGGAAATATTTTCTCTGTATACGTACATATGTAGGCTTGCTTTCCCTCTTAACCCCTCCTCTATTTGGCAGGTCGCAGCGACCAAAATGCGACCTAGTGCGACCAAAATGCGATCGCCTCAGTATCGCATTTGTATCGCATTACCATCGCATTTGTATCGCATGCGATCGCACTAGGTCGCATTTTGGTCGCATTTTTCCAAAAAATATTCCCCAGCTATCAGTGAGCATCTGACAGCGATCTGGGCACTCTGGACCGATCTTGTCATCGGAGTCGCATTTTTGCTGCTGCTCTCCACTTCAGGCCCCAAGCGCAACCATAGCAGAATTCTCGTCGAAAATATTGCTTGTTTTTTCATCGACTATTTTTGTACGCAGTATAACTTGTTCCCCGGGCTGGGCCCAGCCAAATCCACGTTTGACCCATCAAAAAGATCAGCAGAAAGCTGCGATCATGACGACGCAACGCAACGCGACGGCGCAGTCTTCGTCTTCGTTGTTTTTTCTGCCGTAATTCTTCATTTGCTGCAAAACGGATCACCGTTTTCTGCTGATCTTTTTGATGGGTCAAATGATGATCAGCAGTTTTCGTAAGTATATACCGTATTTTCCTGTGCATAGCCCCCCCCCCCCTATGCATAGGCCCATATAGAGGACCTCTCAATTTTTGCATAGCCCCATGGGGCTTTGACATGGAAATACAGTATACGGACGACGCGCCATTCTGTGTGTGCTACTGTGCTATTTGTGGCGGTGGAGCGAAGGAGGAGAGAAGAAGGGAAAAGAGCCACGCTGTGCAAAGCCAAGCCAGAAGCCAAGTCCGTCCCTGGATATCCATATTCCATCCTGCTCTTGACGAACGGGCGGACGTACCAAATTTACAGATGTCTGGTGAACGCGGCAAGACATGTCGATACATATGAGAAAACTCTGGACCTGTACCCCAAGGTAAGGTGCTGAACTGAACTATATGTACAGACATACTACACAGTACATACAGTGGTCATGTCACACTGAAAAAAAAAATAATGCCAACATAGGGGACCTCCTAAAGGCGGGCACGGGCAGGGCCCGGGCACCCGATACCACTCCTAAAGGTGGGCATGGAGATAATCTAATAATACTCACCAATTCAGCATTGAAATGCAAATGGAATGGCTTCAGACGACTTATTCAAAGCTTGCGCAGCCAATGTAAGAGGCAAGTTCAGGCTAATTCTTGTACCACTCGAAATAATTGCTCCAAATGGAATTCTGGAAAGGAGGACACGGGCAACAATTGGCAGTGAGAGAGAAATTTTTACACTGTTTGCATGATAGGGTGCAGTGGGGGTAAATACAGACCCCGTTTTCAAAGTGTGCGTAGTATGGTAAGCTGATGCTGGGCAAGGTCACACTTAGCCAAATTTGTTTCTTTTTTATGATCTTTTGCTTTCTATTTCAAAACTTGTTTAGATTTTTTTTTAGATGATTTTACCTATTTTTTGTGAAACAGTGCTTGCTTTGCTAAAAAGTAATAAAATGTGAATTTAGAAAAGGGTAAAGCGTTACTATGTGTGTGCAGCACTACTGTATTTACTGTGTAGTATGTCTGTACACAGGAGTTCAGTTCAGCACCTTACCTTGGGGTACAGGTCCAGAGTTTTCTCTATATGTATCTACATGTCTTGCCGCGTTCACCAGACATCTGTAAATTCGGAACGTTTCTGCTGTTCGTCAAGAGCAGGATGGAGACGGATATCCAGGGACCACTGGCTTCTGGCTTGGCTTTGCAGCGTGGCTCTTTTCCCTTCTTCTCTCCTCCTTCGTCGCACCGCCACAAATAGCACAGTAGCACACACAGAATGGCGCGTCGTCCTATACTGTATTTCCATGTCAAAGCCCCATGGGGCTATGCAAAAATTGTAGGTAG
>JASAMW010002728.1:0-21641 GCA_030247985.1 Epsilonema sp. ZAB3_2
ATTCGCTTACCCCAAGTGGATAACTAGAAGAACTGCGACACCAGCTGCGATAGTATCACACCAACAATGATGTTGAACAACAATGGCACCAGAATATCACTACAACACCAACCAACAAACAGGATACAACAACAAATGATAAAAACAACGAAGTAGATGCATTAAAAAACGCTTACAGGTATTACAACTCACTTGGTAATGATTACACAATCAGAAGAACAAAAACTGAGAAGATGGAGATGAAGTGTACGTACCATTGCGATATTGAGAGCGTTCACCAGCGGAAACACTTGGTTTTCCTAATGGGCGTGTGAAATAATGCCACAGCACCAGTAGAGTATGTGACGTGCGTGAAGGTCGTGCGCTGCAATCCTGATATTTGGTTGAAGCAAATGAAAGAACGTCTGCAACTCAAGCGGCCAATGGTAAAGGAAATCACCACATTGCAAGAAGGTCACCAAGATTGCACATATGTTGTATTGAAGATAATCTATCTAGCCACTTCTCTGGAGATGTTTTGGCGAATAAAGTAGATTCCATGCGAGAAGAACAAGGTATTACCGCGCAACACACCTATACGTTTTTATTGTTGTTCGACTTTGTCATTCTGGACCGTGAACCCAATTAGTAAAGCGCTGCATTGCTGGTTATAGTACATTTGAATTAGGTACAGCAGAAGACAAACGAATTTTCCGGCATGAAACTATTCGTGTCTCGTCGTATATGCTGGCATGGTTGCTGCGTGCTGCATGGTTGCTGTTTACTTGAAGTTTTTTAATGGTGAACTTAATGAAACGTATAACCAAATGGATTAGGGGGTTTGGTGTGTGGAATTAGGTTGCAGAGACAGTCCAGTATTCAGGTTTAGATACTCACTGGTACTAGGTGTAATGAACGTCCTTAGAATGCATAGTTCAAGTGTTTCCAGTAGTTCTAGTGCGTTTGGCTGACAGTACGTTGTCCGTTGTTAGATGGTGGGAGTCTAGGCGGATGCTCCCGCCCCCAGCAACGCCCAGTTTGAAGCGTTCGAGTGTTCCACAGCGTTCCAAGAGTGTTAGAATTTCTAGTGTTGGCGACAGCAACGAGTGAATCGGCCGCGCAGTTGTCCGAGTCAACGGCAGGGCCGGTACCAGTAATGCCGGTTGCTGTTGTTGGACGGGAGTCTAGGCGCAGTGGGCTTCGCCCCCAGAGACTTTGTGCTCAGTGGACGGTTGAAGGCGTCCAAGTGTTTCGAGTGTTCCAAGAATGTCAGGTTTCAAGCGTTCGGCGGTTGGCGGTCGTAGTCCTGGTTCGTAGTCGTTGTAGTCGTTACCATCGAACAAAAATGATTATTTACGTCTGCATCACATGCATACATATTACATAGTTCCAGCTTGGTGCAATCATACCAAGAAAATACCACTTAAGGATTAAACCATTAGGTTCTGAGAGCTAGCAGAAGGCAAATGCTCATCCGTTACTTCCGCAATTGAGGGTAAGGGTTTATCGCGGAGGGAAAGGAAATCGAAACATTATTTTTGGCTTGGTCTGGCAGAATCTTTGGTCGCTGCTGTGTAAGACATGCTCGCGGAAGGATTGCTGGCATAAGCGATAATTAAAGGCGTATCCTTCTTTTCCCCGCTTCTTGGATGTGCAACAGGTAATTGACCTGTAGTTATTGGCTTTGTCATAGCGCACTGCAGTGATGTAGACAACTGAAGCTGTTAGTCCTGATGGCAGTATTCGCAGTTGGTTGTAGTTGTGGTAGTGAGACAGGTCTATAATTACTTATGTGATGTAGGTACATATCCGTTTAACCTAAGGCAGGCCTGATGAACTGGACTAGTCGGGATTGTTGAGTTCATGCTGAACTGGACAAAAAGTTTTGTCGAGTTTATCCGAAAAGTTTTTTGTTTACTTGAAAATTTCGTGCGGCAGTTTCAAAGTCGACTGTGGAGTTCACTCTTTGTCGAGTTCAATGAAATGAACTCCACATGTGATTTTGTGGAGTTCATTTTGATGTTTTCGTCGAGTTGAGCATGAACTCATCAAATGAACGAAAAAGTCCATTGCGTACCTCACGAATAAAAACTAAGTCCATTGTGGAGTTCATGTTTTGTTGAGTTCAACGCGTTTATTTACATTGTATAGTTATCAGAAAACGAAAAGTCCATTGTGGAGTTCACCAATAAAAAGTAAAAGTCCACTGTGGAGTTCATTTTGTCGAGTTCAGGGAACTCGACAATTTCGTCCCAAAAAGGTTGTTCGTCGAGTTCATTTTTTGTCGAGTTCATTTTCGTGGATATCAGAACACGAAAAGTCCACTGTAGTTTTCACCAACTTGACGAGGGGTGAACTCGTTTACGATATCCTCTAGCTTCCACTTTGTGAGTTCATTGAACTCGAAAAAAAATCTCAATTCGGCATCTCGGAAATCAAAATGTCGGGGAACCAAAATTGGTCCGATCTGCGGTAAACGGATATCTCCTCCCGCAAAATATTTGTGAATTGTCTTTGTTTGGTGGGGTGGGGTTGAGTATATGGTTGACTGTCTGATTCTTCCATTCAAGGTGAGGAACATAGTACGGAGCGGAGTACATAGGAACACGCAACCTTTCGTAAAACCCTAATAGAAAATGACTTCTCCGTCAAAAAAAAATAATTGATTCAAGGGAAGAATCAGGGGGTTAGGTAGCCGACAAAAACCTGAGGCGCAAAAATGAAAAAATTCACCTCTTTGCCTGCCACCCTCCGGTACCTCTTCATAACTACCATACGGTAATTTTGCGCCTCTGGCAGTTGAATTTTGGGGCGCAAATGGAAAACAGGGGCGGAAATGCGCCTCAAGTTACCACTTACCCAACCTCAGGAGAACGGGGAACACAGTGTAAAAGAAAAAGAGCTTGAAAAAACGTTTATGAAACTATTTCTTATTCATTTTTACGGAAAACATTACGACGGATATTCATTAACATTGGTTTTTACGAAATCACTTTATTGGTTATTTATTACGTAACGGCAGACCGGGATGGATCCCGATCACAGCTGTTCTTTTGAAAGAACCAATAAATAAGGGATTGAATATGATTCAGGGATGCTCTGGTTCGCTTCACCCTGTCTGCTCCCATTCTTCCCCTCGAGCTAATTATACAGGGTGTCTCATAATAAACCATCCACCTTCCCGTGCATGTAACTGTGGAACCACAACTTAGATTTTAATGCGGCTCTTTGTACCCCTGGAACGAAGGCTTCAGCTGGAGATGAGAACAAAATTCTGATCTTCCTGGAGGCCGAGTGGAAGCTGTTCATATTTCTCTTTCCTCCACTGGTCTAAAACAGGTGTTTTTTGAAACAGTTCCACCGTGCCGATTTAGGGGGTCCTCGCGGTGCATGATTGACAAGAAAATTAGCCTTGTAATGAAGAAAGATGTCTCAAAATGCTAGGAAATGTGTATGTCATGCAATATTCCCAGTGGCAGCATAGCAAACGCATGAAACAGGGTATCTTGAAAAACAAAACCGATATTTTCTCCATAGTAAAGAAAAACGTCGATTTTGAGGTTTGAAATTCAAACCGTTGGCAGTTTCTGAAGTATGTGGACCACATAGTTGAAATTTTTCTACACTTACTTGTTGAAGCCTTGGCCTTATCATACAGGAAACCGCATGAAAATCTGAGATGTCTTTCCAGAGTTACATGCCCGCCAAGGTGGATGGTTTATTTTGAGACAGCTCCCCCCCCCACCCGCCCCCCCCCCCCCCCCCCCCCCCCAGCCCACAGCCCCCACCCCCCCCCCCCCCCACCCCCGCCCCCCCCCCCCCCCCCCCCCCCCCCCCCCCCCCCCCCCCCCCCCCCCGCCCCCCCCCCCCCCCCCCCCCCGCGCCCCCCCCCCGCCCCCCCCCCCCCCCACCCCCCCCCCCGCCCACCCCCGCTCCCCCCCCCCCCCCCACCCCACCCACACCCCCCCCCCCCCCACCCCCCCTGTATAATTGGCTTTGAGGGGAAGAATGGAGAGCAAACAGGGTAAATTAAAGCAGAGCATCCCTAAATCATATTCGATCCTTATGATTGGTTTTTTAAAAAGAACAATTGTAATAGGTATCCATCCGGTATCCGTTCGTAATAAATAACCAATAAAATGATTTCGTAAAAACCAACGTCACGGATATCCATATGTAATGTTTTCGTAAAATGACGATAGAATAAGTTTCGTAAACGCTTTCTTAAAGTTTGTTTCCTTTACACTGTGTGCTCCATTCTCTGGGGGTTAGGTACGTGGTAACTTGAGGCGCATTTCCGCCCTGTCTCCCATTTGCTGCCCCAAAGTTCAGCTGCCAAGGACCGCAAATTACGGATGGTAGTTGATGAGAGGTACCGGAGGGCGGCAGGCAAAGAGGTGAATTCTTCCATTTTGCGCCTTAGGAATTTTGTCGGCTACCTAACCCCGATTTTTCCTGAACGATTATATATTTTTGACAAACCATTGTATTGGGTTTTACGAAAGGTTTCATGTTCCTATGTACTCCGCTCCGTATTTAGTTTCTCACCTTGAATGGAAATCAATCAGACAGTGCCTGTAAAGAACCCCACCCCACCAAACAAAGACAATTCACGAATATTTTGCAAGAGAAGATATCCGTTTACCGCAAGATCGGACCAATATTGGTTCCCCACAACGTGAACTCCACAATCCCGAATTGAGATTTTTTTCGAGTTCAATGAACTCACAAAGTGGAAACTACAATTGCGTTGTCGAGTTCACCCTAGTCGAGTTGGTGAAAACTTACAGTGGACTTTTCGTGTTCTGATATCCACAAAATGAACTCGACAAAAAATGAACCTCAACAAACAACCTTTTTTGACGAAATTGTCGAGTTCGAACTCGACAAAATGAACTCCACAGTGGACTTTTACTTTTTATTGGTGAACTCCACAATGGACTTTTCGTTTTCTGATAACTATACAATGTAAATAAACGCGTTGAACTCAACAAAACATGAACTCCACAATGGACTTAGTTTTTATTGGTGAATTCCACAATGGACTTTTTCGTTCATTTGATGAGTTCATGCTCAACTCGACAAAATTTCAAAATGAACTCCACAAAATCACATGTGGAGTTCATTTCATTGAACTCGACAAAGAGTGAACTCCACAGTCGACTTTGAAACTGCCGCACGAAAAACTCAAATAAACAAAAAACTTTTCGGATAAACTCGACAAAACTTTTTGTCGAGTTCAGCATGAACTCAACAATCCCGACTTGTCGAGTTCATAGGGCCTGCGGTTAAACGGATATGTACCTACATCACATAAGTAATTATAGACCTGTCTCACTACCACAACTACAACCAACTGCAATACTGCCATCGGGTCAACAGCTACAGTTGTCTACATTGCAGTGCGCTATGACAAAGCCAATAATACAGGTCATTACCTGCCATCAAGAAGCAAAAAAAGGAGCCTGCGCCTCTAACATCGCTTTTCCAGCGATCCTTCACCAAGCATCTTTTTCACAGCAGCGACCAAAATTTGTCCAACCTCGCCAGAAATAATTTTCACTCCACCCAAACACTGGAACACTAACATTTGGAACATGAACACTACACTCTGAACCGGCATACAGTCGGGACCACTCCGCCGCTCCCACATACACAACCGACAACCCCCCTCGTTCCTCGCACCAATACACTCTACCTTACCAAACACTGACACTAACTCTGACACTGGACACTGAACACTTTGAACTAATTCAGACATTCTGGGGACCCACTCCGCCCTCCCACCAATGCGCGCCACCAGACGTACTGTAGCCAAACACTCGAACACTGGAACACTTTGAACTATTTCAGCATTCATACCCTATGCCCAGTGAGCTAAGTACTCGAATACTGAATATACTGTGCAACCTATCCCACCACCGCAAACCCCCTATCCATTTGGTCTCATTTCAGTCCGCCAAAACATAAACAAACCTGCAGCACGCAGAACATGACATAAACAGAGTACCAATGACATGCCCAGAAAAATTTGTTTTATGTTCATGCTGTACCTAATTCGAATGTACTATAACAGATGCAGCGCTTTACTTATTGGGTTAGCGGTCGGGATTATTGGGCAAAATTTGAACAACAAATTAAAACTATAATATTGTTTAGCGAGTAGTACGTTTGTTATTCTTTCTCGCATGGAATCTCTCTTTTTATTGACATCTCAGGAGAGTGGCTGAGTAAATCTGTTAGATACAACATATGTATGTAGATGTACAGTAACCTTTGCTTGGGAACTCTTTCATTGCCGCTTAGTTGCAGAAAATCGTCTTCATTTTGCTAGGAACCAAATATCCAGGATTCACAAACCTACGCACTCCCTACTTTCCTGTCTGTGGCATTGTTCATACGCATTAAACCAGGTGTTTCCCACTGGTACACTCTGAATATCGCATGGTACGACTTCATCTCCATACTTCTAGTTTTTGTTGTTGTGATTGTGTAATCATACCATGGTTGTAGTGCTGAGTGTTTTTGGGCGTTGTTGTTGTTGTTTTTGTGGTTGTTGTTGTCGTTGTTTGTGTGGTGGTGTGTTGTTGTTATTAGTGAGTGTTGTCGTGTGGTGTAATTTTTCTCAGCTGGGTGGCAGTTGTGTCGTTCCGTTGGGGTAGTTGTTTTGTAGTCTGAGTTGGAATTGTTCAGTCGTTGGGGTGCTTGTGGTTGTAGCGTGGTTCTAGTTGTTGAGTCGGGGTGTTGTGGTTGAGTGTGGTTGGGGTTGTGGTCGTTGGGGTGGTTGAGTGTGGTTGGAGTGTTGAGTTTGGGGTGGTTGTGGTTGAGTGGTTGGTGTGTAGTCGTTGGGGAGGTGTGGTTGTAGTGTGGTTGGAGTTGTTGTAGTCGTTGGGGTGGTGTGGTTGTAGTCGTGGTTTGAGTTGTTGTAGTCGTTGGGTTGGTTGTGGTTGTAGTCGTGGTTGGAGTGTTGTAGTGTTGGGGAGGTTGTGGTTGTAGTCGTGGTTGGAGTTGTCATAGTAGTTGGGGTGCTTGTGGTTGTAGTCGTGATTCTAGTTGTTGTAGTCGTTGGGGTGGTTCTGGTTGTAGTCGTAGTTGTAGTCGTTGAGGAGGTTGTGGTTGTAGTCGTGGTTGGAGTTGTCATAGTAGTTGGGGTGCTTGTGGTTGTAGTAGTAATTCTAGTTGTTGTAGTCGTTGTGGTGGTTTGGTTGTAGTCGTAGTTGTAGTCGTTGAGGAGGTTGTGGTTGTAGTCGTGGTTGGAGTCGTTGTAGTCTTTGGTGCGGTTGTGGTTGTTGTCGTGGTTTGAGTTGTTGTAGTCGTTGAGGAGGTTGTCGTTGTTGTCATGGTTGGAGTTGTTGTAGTAGTTGGGGTGGTTGTGGTTGTAGTCGTGGTTGGAGTTGTTGTAGTCGTTGGGGAGGTTGTGGTTGTAGTCGTGGATGGAGTTGTTGTAGTCGTTGGGGTGGTTGTGGTTGTAGTCGTGGTTGGAGTTGTTTATCGTTAGGAGGTTGTGGTTGTATCGTGGTTGGAGTTGTTGTAGTCGTTGGAGGTTGTAGTTGTAGTCGTAGTTGTAGTCGGTTGAGGAGGTTGTTGGTTGTAGTCGGTGGTTGGAGTTGTTGTAGTAGTTGGGGTGGTTGTGGTTGTAGTCATCGTTCTAGTTGTTGTAGTCATTGGGGAGGTTGTGGTTGTAGTCGTGGTTGGAGTTGTTGTAGTCGTTGAGGAGGTTGTGGTTGTAGTCGGTAGTTGTAGTCGTTGGGGTGGTTGTGGTTGTAGTCGTGGTTGTATGTTGTTGTAGTTGTTACAATCGCACAACTATCATCATCCAGGTCTACATCACATGCATACATCACATAGTTCCAGCTTGGTGCACCCATACCAAGATCACTGAAGTAGTAAACCACTGGGTTTTGCAAGTCAGCAGAAGGCAAATGCTCATCCGTTAGTTTGAATTCAGGGTAATCCTTGATCGCAGGGACAGGAAATTGAAACATTATTTTTGGCGTGGTTGGACAATTTTTGGTCGCTGCTGTGAAACAGATGCTTGGTGAAGGATCGCTGGCATAAGCGATGTTAGAGGCGCAGGCTCCTTTTTTGTGCTTCTTGGATGTGCAACAGGTAATTGACCTGTAGTTATTGGCTTTGTCATAGCGCACTGCAGTGATGTAGACAACTGTAGCTGTTGACCCGATGGCAGTATTGCAGTTGGTTGTAGTTGTGGTAGTGAGACAGGTCTATAATTACTTATGTGATGTAGGTACATATCCGTTTAACCGCAGGCCCTATGAACTCGACAAGTCGGGATTGTTGAGTTCATGCTGAACTGACAAAAAGTTTTGTCGAGTTTATCCGAAAAGTTTTTTGTGTATTTGAGTTTTTCGTGCGGCAGTTTCAAAGTCGACTGTGGAGTTCACTCTTTGTCGAGTTCAATGAAATGAACTCCACATGTGATTTTGTGGAGTTCATTTTGAAATTTTGTCGAGTTGAGCATGAACTCATCAAATGAACGAAAAAGTCCATTGTGGAATTCACCAATAAAAACTAAGTCCATTGTGGAGTTCATGTTTTGTTGAGTTCAACGCGTTTATTTACATTGTATAGTTATCAGAAAACGAAAAGTCCATTGTGGAGTTCACCAATAAAAAGTAAAAGTCCACTGTGGAGTTCATTTTGTCGAGTTCGAACTCGACAATTTCGTCAAAAAAGGTTGTTTGTTGAGTTCATTTTTTGTCGAGTTCATTTTGTGGATATCAGAACACGAAAAGTCCACTGTAGTTTTCACCAACTCGACTAGGGTGAACTCGACAACGCAATTGTAGTTTCCACTTTGTGAGTTCATTGAACTCGAAAAAAAATCTCAATTCGGGATTGTGGAGTTCACGTTGTGGGGAACCAAAATTGGTCCGATCTGCGGTAAACGGATATCTTCTCTTGCAAAATATTCGTGAATTGTCTTTGTTTGGTGGGGTGGGGTTCTTTACAGGCACTGTCTGATTGATTTCCATTCAAGGTGAGAAACTTAGTACGGAGCGGAGTACATAGGAACATGAAACCTTTCGTAAAACCCAATACAATGGTTTCGTCAAAAATATATAATTGGTTTAGGGGAAGAATCAGGGGGTTAGGTAGCCGACAAAAACCTGAGGCGCAAAATGGAAAAATTCACCTCTTTGCCTGCCACCCTCCGGTACCTCTTCATAACTACCATACGGTAATTTTGCGCCTCTGGCAGCTGAATTTTGGGGCGCAAATGGAAAACAGGGGCGGAAATGCGCCTCAAGTTACCACGTACCTAACCCCCAGAGAATGGAGCACACAGTGTAAAGGAAACAGAGCTTTAAGAAACGTTTACGAAACTATTCTATTGATTTTTACGAAAACATTACAATGGATATCCATTACATTGGTTTTTACGAAATCATTTTATTGGTTATTTATTACGAACGGATACCGGATGGATACCTATTACAATTGTTCTTTTGAAAAAACCAATAATAAGGATCGAATATGATTCAGGGATGCTCTGCTTCGTTTACACTGTTTGCTCCATTCTTCCCCTAAAGCCAATTATACAGGGTGTCTCATAATAAACCATCCACCTTCCCGTGCATGTAACTGTGGAACCACAACTTAGATTTTAATGCGGTTTTTTGTATCTTGTAGCCAAGGCTTCAACTGAGATGTGTACAAAATTTTAGCTTCCTAGGCCCAGTGGAAGCTGCTCAAACACCTCTTTCCTCCAGCGGTCAAAAACAAGGTTTTTCGAACAGTTAGTGCCGATTTAGGGGTAATTCTGTGCATGATTTATAATAAAATTAGCCTTGTAATGAAGAAAGATGTCTCAAAATGCTAGGAAATGTGTATGTCATGCAATATTCCCAGTGGCAGCATAGCAAACGCATGAAACAGGGTATCTTGAAAAACAAAACCGATATTTTCTCCATAGTAAAGAAAAACGTCGATTTTGAGGTTCGAGATTCAAACCGTCGTAGTTTCCGAAGTATGTGGACCACATAGTTGAAATTTTGTACACTTACTTGTTGAAGCCTTGGCTACAAAATACAAGAAACCGCATGAAAATCTGAGATGTCTTTCCAGAGTTACATGCCCGGAAAGGTGGATGGTTTATTTTGAGACACTCAATTTTTGCTAAAAAGACCTAAATAATAAGTGGAGTAAATCTCTGCCAGAGATGCCCTCTTTCGTTCTCCACCGATCTTCCGCCAAGCAGAATATATCCCTATAACGAGGATGGTCTCGCGTGGGAATGAAATCCTGAGCTTTGGTTCCTTAGCAGTTCGTGCAAGCCTCGTGCATGAACTGTTAAGGAATTTTGCAGAATTCGTGCAGAATTCCTTTGAAAAATAGGAGGAGTAAAATTTGCCACTATGTGATTTTTTTTCTTGACCACATAGCTTTAATCGGATTTCGTTGAGATAGGGTGCGCAAATTCTATTCCTTAACCCACACTTTGCCCATTTTTATCCGATAGAAGTGTCTGTTCATTTTTGATTTGACCAAATTTTTTTCCTTAGCTGGGTGTTTGGTTAGTTGGAGAAAATTCCTTATTAGTTGGAGGAAACTCCTTTACAATTTTCGTGTTAGGGACAGTTTTCCACAGAGTTTTTTGTTAAGGATTTTCAACTCCTTTTACCATCCAAGGTTAAGGATGTTTCTTCTCAAGTCGAAGTAGACAAAGGAATGTGAAGTCCTTAGCGAAATATCTCTGAGGAATAGATTCCCTATACCCATGTTTTCAAAGGAATGAAATCCATTTGTAAATAATTTTGGCATAAGTATCGATACTCCTTAACGTGGAAAACCTATGAAGGAAAGTCCTTTGCTAAAAATTTTCTTAACGATTTTTATCTTTAGGTGAATTTTATTTAAAATACAGTTCCTTAGGATTGATTTCAATAATGGTTCAAAGAAATTGTCAAAGGAAAATTTTCTTTTGCTGAGTTGCGCTAAGGAACGGCTTGCGCAAATTTCATTCCGGAACTTTTAGGTTCAATCAAAAAACACGAACTGCTAAGAAATTCCTTAGCAGATGTTCATTTTTTCCTTTACATAACCCGAAGGAAAAATGTTACATCTACCTAAGGAATCCTATTCCTTCAGAACGCACATATGCGTAAAATCTCAGTTATAGGGATATATTTTGGTGCGACTTATACTGTTTACCCTACTTTACTGTACAGTTCATAAACCTAATCAACACACGATGGTTCTTCCACGAATTTGCATTGCATCGAGCTGTCATCAATGATTGGCCCCTTGAAGGTGTGAAGAGTTGTAGCCAATGGCAATCACATCGTAGTTGTTGTGTGCCATCTGCGCTCTGTGAAATAAAGAGGAGAAGAACAGAAGGATAATCACCGTCAAAACTAACCGGTCCATCTTGTTCGATTTTCAAGAAACCGGAAAGGAAACTCCTTGTATTGTAGTAGCCTTACATGTGCTTGTCTTAGCTTTTATGGTTTTTTGTTTTATGTGAGTATCCTAGTAACAAAGAGTTTTACTTTGTACTGCTGTTCTGGGTCGCTATCGCTAGAAAAGACAAAAAAAGATATACGGTAAAAGATAAAAAGAATAAAAGCAAAAAGCTTCGTGCAGTGATTTTTATTTGTTACAAGGTGTTATTACAGCCACAGGTAGTATTTACTACTGTATGATTGTTGGGGTCGGTAGAGACCCCGAATGTGGTGTATCCAAACATACGACTATACTGTCTGGATGACAATAAAAATAATGCTTGCCTATTGCTGATTGTGACAATTAATCAACAATAATAAAACGTTTGTGTACTTACTTATATACATACATTACGCAGGGAACTGGATTACATCCCCCCCCCCCCCCCCCACTAAAGCTTCGGTACGTAGCGCGGCGGAGAGATGAACATTAAAGCAGGGTCCCTAACACCGACTTACGAATTTTGAGTTCAAACCAATTTTATCATAAACTATATTATTATTCGAGTCTTTTGCAAAAAAACCGCTTTTTAAAATTTCTAGCCGTTTCGAGTTATTGATGAAAAAAATCGATGAATTTTAGTCTTGAAGCAACCTCAGGGCCAGTACAGTAGTGTCGGCTACCGTACTGGTTCCCAAATCCGTCGTCAGTACTAAAATTTATCGATTTTTATCATCGAATAACTGGGAACGGATAGGAATTTTGAAAAGCGGTTTTTTTGCAAAAGACTGAATAAAAATATAGTTTATGATAAAATTGGTTTTTAAACTCAAAATTTGAAGTGGTGTTAGGGACCCCTTGTGCTTTAAACAACATTTAATACATAGATCCGTCAAAGTTTTGCTGTTGTTAGTACATTTTATGTTCAAAAGAGAGTGTGATAGTAACATACAGTAAAAAGTTCTTACTTGTTTACTGATCTTACTGATTTGTGGTTGTGGTTGTGGTCGATGGGGTGGTTGCGGTCGTAGTTCCGCGTAGGCTTTTGGCCAAGTGCGGTTCTGTGGTTGTATGCAGATAAGTGTTGGCTATGTGAATAAGCTTGGCTCTTCCTTGTAATGTAAACTAATCGGCTGCGCAAAGTTGTATTGGCTCTCATGCGATTTGGGTGTTCCGAAGGAATGCCTGGTGTATTTTTCCCAAGTACCTCCGAGGTATACCTAGTACTTAGAGTCCATTTTCTGTGCACTCCACATTTTGACTGGACCAGTCGGGGCAGTTTTTTATAGTCGGCCAATCAAGCAGTAGAGATGGGCCGAGACTGGATTGTTGCTGAAAACGAGACCGAGACCGAGACCGAGACTTAGAATATTTTCCGAGACCGAGATCGAGACCGAGATTAGGGAATTTTGTCGAGACCGAGACCGAGACCGAGACTAAGCATTGGTATAATAACTTATGGAAATTCGTTATTATTTTTTCTGATGGTCGTTTTCTATGAAAATTTTGATGGCGAAAACAGTGGCGAATAGGTGCTTCACTTCTATTTTCTACATTGCATGGCTAAAATCGCCCCGCAGGGGAAATTTTTTCATGATAGACAGCTAAAATCTCAGCAGAAATGCATGAAAATGCTTGTGAAAGCACGATTTAAATCTAGTCTCGGTCTCGCCTAAAATAGGCCCTAACCCTATAACTGAGATTGGACGCACTATTGCGTCTAGCCGGAGTAGAAATCCGGAAGTAGAAGTGCATTTTCTCCATAGCATGAAGTAAAGGAAAAAATCAACTTCTCCAAAAAAAATCCGGAAGTAGAAGTGAAAATTTTTTGGTCAAAAAGTTCCGGAATCGGATTTGCGCAAACCCACTCCTTTAGTAACTCCTTTGGTAACTCCATTACATTAGTGGTAAAGGACTGCCAAATCCACAACTCAAAACTTGTTGGAACCATGTCCAGAACAAAAAATTTGACAAAATTACAAAGGATTTGACAAAGGAGTTTTCTCCAACCACCAATGGAGTTTTCTCCAACCACCATTTTCACAAATGTAAAGGAATAGAATTTGACCAAAACACTGATTTTTCCTTTACTTCCCCATACAAAAATGGTGCAAAGGAATCGGATTTGCGCAACCTACCTCAACGAAACCCGATTAAAGCTATATGGTCACCAAAAAAAATCCCATAGTGGCAATTTTTTTTCCTTAGCAAAAGTTCCGGAAAAATGTTACTTCTCTTCAAAAACTCCATATATAGAAGTGACAAAATGTTGTCACTTCTATATATGGAGTAAAAGTTCCGGAGTTTTACTCCGTGCGACACCATTGTTGTTATAGGGCTAAAAGTTGCGAGACCGAGACCGAGACCGAGAATTTGAAAATTCTAAAGTCGAGACCGAGACCGAGACCGAGATCGCCAAAAATGACCGAGATTTCCGAGATCGAGACCGAGACCGAGAGTCTCAGCCCATCTCTATCAAGCAGTACGTAACCGGCTTTTTACAGCTTTTTTGTGCATACGGCTGTCCTCTTTGGGGACTGAATGGGCTACAGCACTGTGGAAATGGGGCTATTGTGCACGCGGCTCCGGGTTCAGAACTGTCTACGTCAACGCAGTGCGCTATGACAAAGCCAGTAACTACATATCAATTACCTGTTGCGTATCCAGGAAACACAAGAAAGGACGCTGCGTCCCTGACATCAGATATGCCAGCCAGCCATCACCAAGCACCTGCTTAACAGCAGCGTCCAAAAATTGTTCACTAACCACACCACAAATAATGTTTCAACTTCCTGTCTATGCGATCAAGAGTTACCCTGAATTCAAACTAACCGATGAGCATTTGCCTACTTCTGACTTGCAAAACCCAGTGGCTTACTCCTTCCGTGATTCTGGTATGAGTGCACCAAGCTGGAGTTATGTGATGTTTACATGTGATGCAGACCTGGATTGTAACAGTGTTGTGCCAGTTGTAACAGTTGTGATGCCAGTTGTGCGATTGTAACAGCTACAACAACTAAAACCACGACTACAACCACAACCACCACAACGACTACAACAACTACAAAGACGACTACAACCACAACCACCCCAACGGATACAACAACTCCAACCACGACTATAACAACAACCACCCCAAGGACTACAACAACTCCAACCACGACTACAACCACAACAACCCGAACGACTACAACAACTCTAACCACGACTATAACAACAACCACCCCAAGGACTACAACCACAACCACCCCAACGACTACAACCATAAACCACCCCAACGGATACAACAACTCCAACCACGACTATAACAACAACCACCCCAAGGACTACAACAACTCAAACCACGACTACAACCACAACCACCACAACGACTACAACAACTACAAAGACGACTACAACCACAACCACCCCAACGGATACAACAACTCCAACCACGACTATAACAACAACCACCCCAACGACTACAACAACTCTAACCACGACTATAACAACAACCACCAAAACGACTACAACCACAACCACCCCAACGGCTACAACCATAACCACCCCAACGGATGCAACCATAACCACCCCAACGGATGCCAACAACTCCAACCACGACTATAACAACAACCACCCCAAGGACTACAACAACTCCAACCACGAGTACAACCACAACCACCCCAAAGACTACGACCACAACCACCCCATCGACCACAACCACAACCACAAATCAGTAAGATCAGTAAACAAGTAAGAACTTTTTACTGTATGTGTACTAGTCATCAGCTCTGCTTTTGAACATAAATGTACTAACAACCAGCAAAACTTTGACGGATCTATGTATTAAATGTTGTTTAAAGACAAGGGGTCCCCTAACACCGACTTTCAAATTTTGAGTTCAAACCAATTTTATCATAAACTATATTTTTATTCGAGTCTTTTGCAAAAAAACCGCTTTTCAAAATTCCTATCCGTTCCCGAGTTATTCGATGATAAAAATCGATAAATTTTAGTACTGACGACGGATTTGGGAACCAGTACGGTAGCCGACACTACTGTACTGGTCCCTGAGGTCCGCTTCAAGACTAAAATTCATCGATTTTTATCATCTAATAACTCGAGAACGGCTAGAAATTTTGAAAAAGCGGTTTTTTTGCAAAAGACTCGAATAATAATATAGTTTATGATAAAATTGGATTGAACTCAAAATTCGTAAGTCGGTGTTAGGGGACCCTGCCTTTAATGTTCATCTCTGCCGCCGCGCACATACGTACCGAAGCTGTTAGTCGGGGGGGGGGGGGGGGGGCTTGGTAATCCCCAGGTTCCCTGCGTAGAATGTATGTATATAAGTAAGTACACAAACGTTTTACTATTGTTGATTAATTGTCACAATCAGCAATAGGCGAGCATTATTTTTATTGTCATCCAGACCAGTATAGTACGTATGGTTTGGATGGACACCACATTCGGGGTTGCTACTACCGACCCCAACAGATACATACAGTAGTAAAATTACTACCTGTGGCTGTACATAACACCTTGTAACAAATAAAAATCACTGCACGAAGCTTTTTGCTTTTATTCTTTTTATCTTTTACCGTATATCTTTTTTGTCTTTTCTAGCGATAGCGACCCAGAACAGCAGTACAAAGTACAAACTCTTTGTTACTAGGATACTCACATAAAACAAAAAACCATAAAAGCTGAGACAAGCACATGTAAGGCCTACTACAATACAAGGAGTTTCCTTTCCGGTTTCTTGAAAATCGAACAAGATGGACCGGTTAGTTTTGACGGTGATTATCCTTCTGTTCTTCTCCTCTTTATTTCACAGAGCGCAGATGGCACACAACAACTACGATGTGAGTTGTCCATTGGGCTACCAACTTCTTCACACCTTCAAGGGGCCAATCATTGATGACAGCTCGATGCAATGCAAATTCGTGGAAGAACCATCGTGTGTTGATGTAGGTTTATGAACTGTACAGTAAAGTAGGGTAAACAGTATAAGTCGCACCAAAATATATCCCTATAACTGAGATTTTACGCATATGTGCGTTTTGAAGGAATAGAATTCCTTAGGTAGATGTAACATTTTTCCTTAGGGTGAAGTAAAGGAAAAAATGAACATCTGCTAAGGAATTCCTTAGCAGTTCGTGTTTTTGATTGAACCTAAAAGTTCCGGAATGAAATTTGCGCAAGCCGTTCCTTAGCGCAACTCAGCAAAAGAAAATTTTCCTTTGACAATTTCTTTGAACCATTATTGAAATCAATCCTAAGGAACTGTATTTTAAATAAAATTCACCTAAAGATAAAAATCGTTAAGAAAATTTTTAGCAAAGGACTTTCCTTCATAGGTTTTCCACGTTAAGGAGTATCGATACTTATGCCAAAATTATTTACAAATGGATTTCATTCCTTTGAAAACATGGGTATAGGGAATCTATTCCTCAGAGATATTTCGCTAAGGACTTCACATTCCTTTGTCTACTTCGACTTGAGAAGAAACATCCTTAACCTTGGATGGTAAAAGGAGTTGAAAATCCTTAACAAAAAACTCTGTGGAAAACTGTCCCTAACACGAAAATTGTAAAGGAGTTTCCTCCAACTAATAAGGAATTTTCTCCAACTAACCAAACACCCAGCTAAGGAAAAAAATTTGGTCAAATCAAAAATGAACAGACACTTCTATCGGATAAAAATGGGCAAAGTGTGGGTTAAGGAATAGAATTTGCGCACCCTATCTCAACGAAATCCGATTAAAGCTATGTGGTCAAGAAAAAAAATCACATAGTGGCAAATTTTACTCCTCCTATTTTTCAAAGGAATTCTGCACGAATTCTGCAAAATTCCTTAACAGTTCATGCACGAGGCTTGCACGAACTGCTAAGGAACCAAAGCTCAGGATTTCATTCCCACGCGAGACCATCCTCGTTATAGGGATATATTCTGCTTGGCGGAAGATCGGTGGAGAACGAAAGAGGGCATCTCTGGCAGAGATTTACTCCACTTATTATTTAGGTCTTTTTAGCAAAAATTGAGTGTCTCAAAATAAACCATCCACCTTTCCGGGCATGTAACTCTGGAAAGACATCTCAGATTTTCATGCGGTTTCTTGTATTTTGTAGCCAAGGCTTCAACAAGTAAGTGTACAAAATTTCAACTATGTGGTCCACATACTTCGGAAACTACGACGGTTTGAATCTCGAACCTCAAAATCGACGTTTTTCTTTACTATGGAGAAAATATCGGTTTTGTTTTTCAAGATACCCTGTTTCATGCGTTTGCTATGCTGCCACTGGGAATATTGCATGACATACACATTTCCTAGCATTTTGAGACATCTTTCTTCATTACAAGGCTAATTTTATTATAAATCATGCACAGAATTACCCCTAAATCGGCACTAACTGTTCGAAAAACCTTGTTTTTGACCGCTGGAGGAAAGAGGTGTTTGAGCAGCTTCCACTGGGCCTAGGAAGCTAAAATTTTGTACACATCTCAGTTGAAGCCTTGGCTACAAGATACAAAAAACCGCATTAAAATCTAAGTTGTGGTTCCACAGTTACATGCACGGGAAGGTGGATGGTTTATTATGAGACACCCTGTATAATTGGCTTTAGGGGAAGAATGGAGCAAACAGTGTAAACGAAGCAGAGCATCCCTGAATCATATTCGATCCTTATTATTGGTTTTTTCAAAAGAACAATTGTAATAGGTATCCATCCGGTATCCGTTCGTAATAAATAACCAATAAAATGATTTCGTAAAAACCAATGTAATGGATATCCATTGTAATGTTTTCGTAAAAATCAATAGAATAGTTTCGTAAACGTTTCTTAAAGCTCTGTTTCCTTTACACTGTGTGCTCCATTCTCTGGGGGTTAGGTACGTGGTAACTTGAGGCGCATTTCCGCCCCTGTTTTCCATTTGCGCCCCAAAATTCAGCTGCCAGAGGCGCAAAATTACCGTATGGTAGTTATGAAGAGGTACCGGAGGGTGGCAGGCAAAGAGGTGAATTTTTCCATTTTGCGCCTCAGGTTTTTGTCGGCTACCTAACCCCCTGATTCTTCCCCTAAACCAATTATATATTTTTGACGAAACCATTGTATTGGGTTTTACGAAAGGTTTCATGTTCCTATGTACTCCGCTCCGTACTAAGTTTCTCACCTTGAATGGAAATCAATCAGACAGTGCCTGTAAAGAACCCCACCCCACCAAACAAAGACAATTCACGAATATTTTGCAAGAGAAGATATCCGTTTACCGCAGATCGGACCAATTTTGGTTCCCCACAACGTGAACTCCACAATCCCGAATTGAGATTTTTTTTCGAGTTCAATGAACTCACAAAGTGGAAACTACAATTGCGTTGTCGAGTTCACCCTAGTCGAGTTGGTGAAAACTACAGTGGACTTTTCGTGTTCTGATATCCACAAAATGAACTCGACAAAAAATGAACTCAACAAACAACCTTTTTTGACGAAATTGTCGAGTTCGAACTCGACAAAATGAACTCCACAGTGGACTTTTACTTTTTATTGGTGAACTCCACAATGGACTTTTCGTTTTCTGATAACTATACAATGTAAATAAACGCGTTGAACTCAACAAAACATGAACTCCACAATGGACTTAGTTTTTATTGGTGAATTCCACAATGGACTTTTTCGTTCATTTGATGAGTTCATGATCAACTCGACAAAATTTCAAAATGAACTCCACAAAATCACATGTGGAGTTCATTTCATTGAACTCGACAAAGAGTGAACTCCACAGTCGACTTTGAAACTGCCGCACGAAAAACTCAAATAAACAAAAAACTTTTCGGATAAACTCGACAAAACTTTTTGTCGAGTTCAGCATGAACTCAACAATCCCGACTTGTCGAGTTCATAGGGCCTGCGGTTAAACGGATATGTACCTACATCACATAAGTAATTATAGACCTGTCTCACTACCACAACTACAACCAACTGCAATACTGCCATCGGGTCAACAGCTACAGTTGTCTACATCACTGCAGTGCGCTATGACAAAGCCAATAACTACAGGTCAATTACCTGTTGCACATCCAAGAAGCACAAAAAAGGAGCCTGCGCCTCTAACATCGCTTATGCCAGCGATCCTTCACCAAGCATCTGTTTCACAGCAGCGACCAAAAATTGTCCAACCACGCCAAAAATAATGTTTCAATTTCCTGTCCCTGCGATCAAGGATTACCCTGAATTCAAACTAACGGATGAGCATTTGCCTTCTGCTGACTTGCAAAACCCAGTGGTTTACTACTTCAGTGATCTTGGTATGGGTGCACCAAGCTGGAACTATGTGATGTATGCATGTGATGTAGACCTGGATGATGATAGTTGTGCGATTGTAACAACTACAACAACTACAACCACGACTACAACCACAACCACCCCAACGACTACAACTACGACTACAACCACAACCTCCTCAACGACTACAACAACTCCAACCACGACTACAACCACAACCTCCCCAATGACTACAACAACTAGAACGATGACTACAACCACAACCACCCCAACTACTACAACAACTCCAACCACGACTACAACCACAACCTCCTCAACGACTACAACTACGACTACAACTACAACCTCCTCAACGACTACAACAACTCCAACCACGACTACAACCACAACCTCCTCAACGACTACAACAACTCCAACCACGACTACAACCACAACCACCCCAACGACTACAACAACTCCATCCACGACTACAACCACAACCTCCCCAACGACTACAACAACTCCAACCACGACTACAACCACAACCACCCCAACTACTACAACAACTCCAACCATGACTACAACTACAACCTCCTCAACGACTACAACAACTCCAACCACGACTACAACCACAACCGCCCCAACGACTACAACGACTCCAACCACGACTACAACCACAACCTCCTCAACGACTACAACTACGACTACAACCAGAACCACCACAACGACTACAACAACTAGAATTACGACTACAACCACAAGCACCCCAACTACTATGACAACTCCAACCACGACTACAACCACAACCTCCTCAACGACTACAACTACGACTACAACCAGAACCACCCCAACGACTACAACAACTAGAATCACGACTACAACCACAAGCACCCCAACTACTATGACAACTCCAACCACGACTACAACCACAACCTCCCCAACGACTACAACAACTCCAACCACGACTACAACCACAACCAACCCAACGACTACAACAACTCAAACCACGACTACAACCACAACCACCCCAACGACTACAACAACTCCAACCACGACTACAACCACAACCTCCCCAACGACTACAACAACTCCAACCACGACTACAACCACAACCACCCCAATGACTACAACAACTCCAACCACGACTACAACCACCCCAACGACCACAACAACTCCAACCACGACTACAACCACAATCACCCCGACTACAACAACTAGAACCACGACTACAACCACAAGCACCCCAACGACTGCAACAATTCCAACTCAGACTACAAACACAACTACCCCAACGGCAACGACAACAACTGCCACACCAGCTGAGACAACAATTACACCAACAACGACGTTGACAACAACTGCACTAATAACAACGATGACAACACCAACCACACAAACAACGACAACAACAACCACAAAAACAACGACAACAACTGCACCAAAAACGACTACAGGCACTACAACCATGGGTATGATTACACAATCACAACAACAAAAACTGAGAAGTATGGAGATGAAGTGTACGTACCATTGCGATATTTCAGAGTGTTCACCAGTGGGAAACACTCTGGTTTTGAATGGGCGTGTGAACAATGCCACAGTACCAGGCAAAGTAGGCGACGTGCGTGAGGTTGTGTGCAATCCTGGATATTTGGTTCCTAGCAAAATGAAGACGATTTTCTGCAACTCAAGCGGCCAATGGGAAGGAGTTGCACCACATTGCAAAGGTTACTGTACATCTACATACATATGTCTGTATCTAACAGAATTTACTCAGCCACTCTCCTGCAGATGTTTCGCGAATAAAAAGAGAGATTCCATGCGAGAAAGAATAACAAACGTACTACTCGCTAAACAATATTATACGTTTTCAATTTGTTGTTCAAATTTTGCCCAATAACCCCAACCACTAACCCAACTTAGTTAAGCGCTGCATTGCTGGTTATAGTACATTCGAATTAGGTACAGCATAGAACATAAAATCACAATTTTTCGGGGCATGTACCATTGGTACTC
>JASAMW010002730.1:0-11478 GCA_030247985.1 Epsilonema sp. ZAB3_2
TAGGTAGTGAGATTGGGTAGTGGATTTTTGGCTACAACGAAGCTACGCCAAGATGCTGGGGAGTGAACTAGCCACCTCAATGCAATGGGTAGTTGAGTAGAGAAGAGACCTAGCAACATCTAGTGAACTGGGTAGGGTAGTGACTGAGCACTCGCTGCATAGGTATGTGGTTATAGATACAGTATTGAGGGTATAGTGTTTAGGGTAATGCTTGTTTACAGTAGGAAACTTATAAACCAATGTTCTTGTCGCGCCATGGTCATGCTGGGCTGATGGCAGAACTGAGGTATAGAGCAGCGTTTCTTATCCATGTAAACAAACAACCAGTCAATGGGTAGAAATAAAGAAAGAATGAAAGAATGAATGCAGGTTACACAAGAAACTCAGACCCACATGCAGACATAATCAGTGCACTTAGATTTGACAGTTCTAGTAGATATGTAAGCATGTGGCTATCCTTGGCACTCATAGTCATAAGCAGTGTCGTAATCATCGAATCGCTTCTTTGTCCTTGTGACCACTAGTTGGAAAGGCTTTGGTGACCAAGTTTTTCAACTTAAATGCCAAAGTAAAGACCATCGAAGAGAGGAAAACAGCTGAGAAATCGTTTGATACCAGTTGTACATATGATAAACTGAAAAGCAAGTATGTAACTGCGACATAATGTTGCATCAATAGTAGTATGGTGACAGTGCGATATACCACTTTCCCAATGAAGTAAAGGTTTTGGAAGAAATCTGGAGTCAAAAATGAATTCCTCGTGTAAAATTACCCTATGGCACTCTCTTTTGGTGTATCTGTTGTTGCCTGTGTCTGTTAAAAAATGCATCTTTCTTACTGAGATTATGTACACCTAACTACAGCACCTTCCAGTCCTCCTACTCTAGTGGTTCTTGGCTGAGCGGAAGATCAGCAACTAACCCTTTTCACCAGCACTTATGAAACGGTTAGAAAACTTTTGGCTTTGAAAAAATGGAAATATTTTTCTAGGAAAACAAGTTTTTTGACAAAATGTTATACGCTATGCGTAATAGAAAAGAAATATGAAATGATATTCCAAACTTTTTTCCAAATTTTGGCTTTTACGCTTCCAGTAGTTTGCGTACAACAACAACTTCTACCGTAATTGACGTACAGAAAAGGGTGGTGGAGGAGTTTTCCCACCACCGCACTTAAGACTATTTGCCGCGCCTCATAATGTTTAGATCATGTACACCTGAACAATATAAATAATAGGAGTACATGCAATTCCAAAGAATAGAAAAACACGAAAATACGACAGAAAAAAAGCTAAGCTGTAGTTACTAGCAAGAAAACCGCAAGCAGTGTCCGGAATGCTCGAAGTGGTATTCGTCCTCATCTTCTTTGTCTCAACATTTCGCAGCGCAGCATCCAGGGGTGAAGCGGAAGCGAGGCAGGCCAAGGGCTTGCAGTAAAAGGACTATCCGCTATGAAGAAAAACCCGTAAACGAAGTTGCCGACAAATTATGCTACATTTAGCCGAGCGACAGCGAAACAGGGTGAAGCCGTGGGTCGGGGGTCCCATACAAACAATAACTCGAAATCGATCACAGATTTTCGGGACAAAAAAATTTTTCCAAAAATGACGTCATTTTCTGGAGAACCAGGCCGTTTTCGGCCGAGGAGGCCAAAAAAGGGCAAATCCAGCATCTTCATGGGCCTATATCTCGACAACGACGTTGCGGCAGAAAGTTGCCGCCATAGTGAAACCTACCCGGAAGGATTTCCTCTTTCACCACATACCACTGGCAGACCGCTAGTTAAGGCCTAACACAGTTATTGAACCATATCTTTTCTTTATCAAAAAATTCACCAACCTTAAGTTTATTGTTCCTTTGATATCAGACAACCATTAGATGCGTCTGATCAAGCTGATTCCGAATATGCCACTGGCGTCTGCAAAATTTGCATTGTTTACGGAGTTACGGCCCTCCAAAGTGGCCCTACTTTCCAAAAATCGCGATGTTTAGCGTTCCTAAATTCAGAAGGGGTTAAATTTTTAAACAACATTTTCTGACCTAATTTTATGCGTAGAATCCGAATTTGAACTTGATTTTTAAATTTTTCCACAATTAAGGCCTTATTTTTGCCATTTTCTGCTTTTTCAGATTTCAAATCGTGAAAATAAGGCCTTAAATGTGGGAAAATTGAAAAGTCAAGTTCAATTTCGGATTCTACGCATAAAATTAGGTCAGAAAATGTTGTTTAAAAATTTAACCCCTCATGAATTTAGAAACACTAAAAATCGCGATTTTTGGAAAGTAGGGCCACTTTGGAGGGCCGTAACTCCGTAAATAATGCAAATTTTGCAGACGCCAGTGGCATATTCGGAATCAGCTTGATCAGACGCATCTAATGGTGGTCTGATATCAAAGGAACAATAAACTTAAGGTTGGTGAATTTTTTGATAAAGAAAAGATATGGTTCAATAACTGTGTTAGGCCTTAACTAGCGGTCTGCCAGTGGTATGTGGTGAAAGAGGAAATCCTTCCGGGTAGGTTTCACTATGGCGGCAACTTTCTGCCGCAACGTCGTTGTCGAGATATAAGCCCATGAAGATGCTGGATTTGCCCTTTTTTGGCCTCTTCGGCCGAAAACGGCCCGGTTCTCCGGAAAATGATGTCATTTTTGGAAACATTTTTTTGTCCCGAAAATCTCTGATCGATTTCGAGTATTTGTTTGTATGGGACCCCCGACCCACGGCTTCACCCTGTTTCGCTATCGCCGAGCTAAGTGCTGCATAATTTGTCGGCATCTTCGTTTACGGGTTTTTCTTCATAGCGGATAGTCCTTTTACTGCAAGCCCTTGGGCAGGCCAGCAGATGAGAGTCGGACAGGATGTGTCGTTTGCGTGGTGGATGAGTGCGGGAAGAGCTTCGCGAACAAGTTCACTCTGCAGCAGCATCTTCAGGTTCAGACACAGCACAAGGAAGTGATATCAGGCTCAGATACTGCTGTGCAGGGTGTTGTTGTTTCTGTTACAGGAGCGCCGGAGTTAGAGGTGGATGAGGATGTGGAGGTGGAGGATGTGTCACTGGATGAGAACGGATCAGAGCAAGCAGGACCCACGAGCGAAGCAGCTTCCATCCATCCATCACCTGCCATCGCAGTTGTACCTACGTACATGTGCTATACTAGGGATGATTCACAAATGACGTCAGGTGGTTTTCAGCCGAAATGGATGGGTACCCCCCCCCTCCCCCCCGACCGTCAGAATAGCGTCAGAATTGGCCCGAAGGCCGTACCCCCCCCCCCCCCCCCCACCGTCAGCGTCAGAGGTGGCCATACTGGCCTGACCCCCCCCCCCCCCCCCCCCACTGGACAGACTAGTAAGTAGTACTTGTGTATGTATGTGTGAATATGCAGTATGTTGTGTATGTATGTACCATATGTACATAATGTAGTATGTCATGTATGTATGTAACATATGTTACATACTGTAATGTGTGTATGTATCCGTGCCCATCATCATCATGTGGCGCAACCCCCCCCCCCCCCCCCCCACCGTCAGCGTCAGAATATTGATCTGAGCGCCGACCCCCCCCCCCCCCCCCCACCGTCAGACTGACGTCAGAGGCTGGGCCATGGCGAGGGGGGGGTCCCCCCCCCTCCCCAACCACCTGACGTAATTTTGGAATCATCCCCTATCAAAGACTTGCGAAAGCATATGCATGCAAAGCATGGTGTTGTATTCAAAGCTGTGGAGAGGGAGTTTAGCTGTTTCCAGGAAGTTTAACCCCCTTCATAATCACAGGTGTCCGCTTGTCCATAGCCACCCGGCAAACCCCATCCGTGAATGGGGCAAACCCCATCCGTAGACGAGGTTTGTTTTTCCACCCCGTCTACGGATGGGGTTTGCCCCGTCCACAGACAGGGTTTGCCATGTGGCTATGAACAAGCGGACGCCTGGGATTACAAAGGGGGTTAAGGAGTGGAAGGCTGATTTGGAGCTGGTGACAGGGACGCAGTACTCGAATTGAAGTGGGAGAAAGCAGAGAAAGGACAGCGTCATCAGGAAAGTCTACCAATGCAACAGAACGCTTTAATTCAATTCAATTTTCGCTGTACTTTCATTGATGGAGGTTCATCACATTGTTCGGTCATATTGATTGAAGTTTAGTTCGTGTTTTCGACTTGCTTTTCTGTTGATTTTTGTACCAAATCAGATGGTCAGAAATAGAAGACCTGATATACGTTGCGCTAGTTGCATATCTTGCTACATTTTCAACCCACTTTGTACGGCTCCTTTTTCATGTACTCCTATAATTTATATTGTTTAGGTGTACATGACCTAAACATTATGAGGCGCGGCAAATAGTCTTAACCCCCCCCACCACCACACCCCACCAACCACACCCCCTCCCCCACCCCACAACCCCACAACCCACACCACAACAACAACCCCCCCCGTCACCACCGCAGCCACTTCTCTCAACTCATCATGCATGCGGCGTACATACACGAGGAATATGATTCACAGAAAAATAATCCCTGTTCAAAAGTTCCGAAGATGGTGATTCATTCCGCGTATGCCCATAAGAAACTTCACTCGGATCGCTCTTCTTTACTTTTTGATTTTCTTGTTTCTCGTCTGAGTAGTCGGAGACTTCGAAAGTAGCAGCAAAGCACGAAGATGGTAAGTACGGATGTACTGGTGTCGATACTACTGTTGAGACCCTTGGCTTGCTAACACCAGAAGTGTATTCAAAATGCTATTGTCCTAGTCTGTAAATCTCTTTGTGTTTTGTTTTCTACCATATGCGGCTGTCGCTGTGTACATCTTTAACACATACCCCGACCTGGCGTCATTGTTGGCAACAACTCATTCGTTTGTTGTCGGTTTTGTTGTCCGTATTGTTGTTTGTTGTCCGTTTTGTTGTCCGTTTTATATGGATGTTGTCGGTTTTGTTGTCGTTCGTCAACACCCCTATAAAAAGGGACAACAAAACGGACAACAAAGAAGAAAATGGACAATAAAACCGACAAAAGTTGAACGAGTTGTTGCCAACAATGACGGCAGATCGGAGTATGTGTTAAGTGCCCATTTATTCGTATGTGATGGATGTTTGCTTCTCTCTGTATTCTAGCCGTTTCATTGGCAATCTGCGCACACCCAGGCAGGCGTGCAGCATGCGGGTGTGGATGATATGGTGCTGTTGACCAAGATCACTGACTCGGGCATTGTGGATAATCTGAAGAAACGATACAACGCCAACATGATCTATGTATCAGTGAACAACATCACAGGCCGCTCTGTGTGTACATCTATTGATGTAGGCACGGGAATGCGTGTTATATGTAG
Organism: Epsilonema sp. ZAB3_2; assembly: GCA_030247985.1. Classification (NCBI taxonomy): domain Eukaryota; kingdom Metazoa; phylum Nematoda; class Chromadorea; order Desmodorida; family Epsilonematidae; genus Epsilonema; species Epsilonema sp. ZAB3_2. The sequence continues at coordinate 5,324 of JASAMW010002730.1, forward strand.
ACGTACATCGGTCCAGTATTGGTGGCTGTGAATCCTTTCAAGCCAATGCCTTATTTCACGGAGAAAGAAATCGAGATGTATCAAGGCGCGGTAAGGAAGAACTAAATAAATGCCTGACGTCCCCTCCCCGCTGACAACGCCGTCGTAATGGGGGTCCCTGCTCGTGGGGGTGCTGCTAGCCGGTAGGGATTGGCGGATTGCCCTACCGGATTACTGAGGAAGGATGCACCCTTAGTCCACTCTCCCAGCGACCTCGGTCCTGGGTAGAGCTGGACCCCCGGCCTTCGGGCCCTGGACTGAGTACCAGTCCTCGCAGCGCAAGCGGCCCCGTAGTAATGGCTCTAGTACCGGGAACGTAAGGCCTGGCTGGCTTTTGTTCTAAAACTAAGACTCATTTATGCGTATGCATAGAACGAAGCGGTATTTCTGTTTCAAATCGGCGTTGTGCGAAGTGGGCTTTGAGCTGTTTCAGGCGTAATACTTCCAGTGCTCTTCACAAACTACGTTCGTACATGCAGTATGAGAAGCGCTGCAGGAATGTTTGCTCTTCCATTGCTGGATGTTCTCAGTCAAGCGGAGGATATGGTGTTGTAAGACCCGCACCGACGTCAATTTTCGCAATAAGTAGACATTGTGTTTCTAGCATGGTTTCATAAGGAGGAATGCAGTTTTCCGGTGTTATAATATAAAACTCGCTTGCGCTGCGAGACTGATAACTTGGCACAGGGCACAGCAACCACGCGCCTAAAAAACGCAGTGATGCTGGCCGGTCTTTCCAACCCAACCCAACCCAACCCAACTAAATAAATCATATGCAGCGCAAGAAGTTAGTACTACTGTGCTATGCTATGCTTTGGTTTGGCGCAGTAACTAAGTAGGGAACTGTGGGGTAAACCCGGACACCTAAGCTTTTCTGAACTTGCCGCTTCAGCAAATGATGAACATGGTATGGTAGCTCATTTGAAAGAGGAGAGTTCAAGGAATCGATTGGTAGAATACTTGTCTCAATCGGTTGTATGGTTGCTGAGATATACTAGGTGTCCGGGTTTACCCCATCGTACCCTATATGTGATGTTTTTCTTTTCTGCAGGCGCAGTATGAAAATCCTCCTCATGTCTACGCATTGGCTGACAATATGTACAGGAATATGCTGATAGATAACGAGGGACAGTGCGTCATTATCAGGTAGCAGCCTGGTATTAATTTTATTCATCGTTTATACAGTATATGTGCGTACATACTGTACGTCGTGGCAGTATTATTGCATTGTTTAGTGGTGAGAGTGGTGCGGGTAAGACTGTGTCGGCCAAGTACATAATGGGTTACGTGGCCAGAGTATCGGGAGGTGGGAAGAGAGTACAGGTGAGACGGATAACCCTTTGCGTATCCCGTGTGCTTCTCCTATTGCGAGAACTACTTAGTTGTTACTGTGATGTATTACAGATTGAATGTCCAGCAGTGTGTAGATATGAAGTTTGTAGTCTTTCGCTTTCAGAATATCAAAGATATTATTCTGGAGACTAATCCCCTGTTGGAAGCGTTTGGCAATGCGAAAACTGTGCGAAACGACAATTCCAGTCGATTTGTAAGGATTGCCTTTACTGCTGCTACGCTACTACTATTTACGAAATGCGGTAACGCGATTGGGTTGGTCGATAGCGACCCTGCGGTATTTAGTGAAAGTTTGGATCGGTGTCTGCGGGATCGTCGACGTCAGTTGTCAATTCTTCTTTTCACTCGCTCCTTTTCCACTCACAGATGACTGAACAAGGTCTACGACCGCGCAGGCACCGCTCCAAACATTCACTAAATACCGCGGGTCGCTATCGACCAACCCAATCGCGTTACCGCATATCGTCCGTACGTAACTGCGTGTAGTGAGGGCGCCTGCCTGAACCTAGCGGGTGAAGGATTAGAAGTGGTGCTGCGTATGCGGGTGCATATAGCAGGCACTTGCGGGGGAACTCTTGTCCGGCGGCATAGCTCAATCGGTAGAGCATTGGCCTTGTAAGCCGATGGTGCGAATTCGAGCACCGCTGCCCCAATGGAGAAGTTCCCTTCCTCTTGGGGTTGGGGCTTCCGTTCACCTCGCGACACTGCGTAATATGTGCTTAGATAGGCCTCTGCTGTTGTAAGCAGTGCTTACCAAAACTTGTATAGGACCAAGAGTGCCAAGGCCGGCCAGAATGGTGCATTCCGTGTCCTAATATGCATTCATGGTATACTGTACTTATCGATTTACTGGTTTTTCAACAGGGCAAATACGTGGAGATTTTGTTCAGCAGAGGAGGCGAGCCAACTGGTGGAAAAGTCTCTAATTTTCTACTGGAGAAGGTACGCATGAGTGTGTTCAATAATAGTTGCTGTTTATGTCAGACGGTGTAGGTATGATATGTAAAATTTATTTGAGCATGCAGTATAGTTTTGCTCATGGTTGGTATGTTTTTGTGTTGTTTTAGTCACGCGTAGTGAGTCAGAATCCTGACGAGCGCTGCTTTCACATTTTCTACCAACTTTGTTCCGGTGCTACCGCGGAAATGCAACGTACGTACTGTACGCATCTATTTTTCACGAACACACACACCTATGTACTTCGATCGGTGCGTTGTTGTTTTGGTATTTCAGAAAACCTAGGCGTTACAAATCCCGACTACTATTACTACCTGAATCAGAGCGGCTGTGTTAGCGTTCCTGGCACAGATGATAGCAAAGGATTTCAGGAAACACTGGTACACTTACGACTACACATGCATATGTGCTGTACATTACATACATACCCAACAATAACATACCGTTGGTATACATATGTGCTGTGCATCTTACATACACTACACTATGTGCGGTCTGCCAAAACACTACACGCGTTGATGAGCAGATACTGTACATACCAACAATTGCGCGGTACATATCGAGCTGTTTGTTGCTTATAGCATGCGATGCAAGTTATCGGGATATCGGAGGATGTACAGTTGGAAATCCTGAGGCTAGTAGCTGCCGTTTTGCATATTGGCAACATCAGTTTCGTGGAGAAGGAGAATTATGCCGCCGTGGCCAATGCAGATTGTAAGATTTCACATCACAAGTCGCATGCCACAAGTAGGTACCACGCACAGCTTTTCTCATTAGACGACATCAGACGGGACAACTTACTCGTAACAAGCAAAAATTTGTATTTTGTGCTGAAAGAGAGGAACCACGAGTACGGTCGGATTGTACTCCCACCTGCTAACCAGTCTACCCAACCGGTGTGTGTACTTTTGCTCATACCGAGCATCTTCTCATCTAAACGGTACAGTAGCAGCGACCAACTCGCACCTTTCTCGCACCTTGCTCGGTACGAGAAAGTAACAGCTCATGTGAATGCGCGTGTGCAAGTGACGAGAAGACTCATCGCGTCATCGGTTCTTTTGTTTCAATACGAAAGGTCAATATTCTCGGTACGAGTAAGTTGTCCTGTCAGATGTCGTCTATTGTTGTGGCGCAGGAAAAGCGTGATATTCTTTGCTGCACTTGTAGTCTTGGAATTTCCCGGTTTTCTACTGGGACTGAAAGCGGATGCAATTCGGCAGAAGTTGACTAGTCGACGCATGGAGTCGAAATGGGGCAAAGAGACGGAGAATATCGACGTCACGCTGAACACGCATCAGGCCAACTACACGCGAGACGCCTGGGCCAAAGCCCTCTATTCCCGCCTCTTTGACTACCTGGGTACGTAACTACGTACTATAGTTTGGCCTGAGAGAGTTCGCTATGGGACTCAAGTCGTCTTGCGTAGTTTCCATGTACTTCTGCTAAATAGGAGTACACGAAGGACGGCACGGGCAGAAAGCCGCATTTGTGAATCTATTTTACGCAACGCGCCTTTGTCATAGTCAACTCTTACTGGCCAGACTATAGCAGGGTGGTGTAAAGGAGGAGAGTTCAGATCTCCTGCTGAGCAGGCAAATGCGCCTTTCCTATTTACGCGTTGCGGTAACGCGATTGGGTTGGTCGAAAGCGAACCCGTTCGGATCGGTGTCTGCGGGGTCGTTGACGTCATTTGTTGTCAATTCTTCTTTTCACTCGCTCCTTTTCCGCTCCCAGATGATTGAACAAGGTTGACGACCCTGCAGGCACCGATCCAAACATTCGCTGAATACCGCGCAGGTCGCTATCGACCAACCCAATCGCGTTACCGCATCTCGTCCATGCCGGATGCAAAGCTCCGAACCATACATGGATTCGCTCAGACCGGTCAGACGAAAAAGAAGAAGGGGAGAGGGGAGGGAAAGGCGCCCCGCGCCACCGCGCGCTCTGTCTCCTTCACTCTGTGTAATTATTCTATCCTTCGCTGTACTTGTACGGGGTGATTTTTTTATCATGGTGGATTTTGATTGCCAATTTCACCAGGTTACCCTGCACCGATCTCGCTCAAATTTTGCCCACATATTCCCGAGCGTTTGCCATTTACTTGGTAAAAATGTCGAGTTAAAATGCTGCACTGGTAGTGAGAATTACAGCAGGGAACAAAAAATCAAAAGTTTTCAACATTTTCACCATAATTTTTGACTACTGCTACAATTCTCCGGGCGATCAAAACTTCGGAAAACATGGCAAGTGACATTGCTGAAATTTTTTCAAATGGAAAACGGCTTTGGATGTCTTTGTAGATCTTTTTTCCTTCTCTGCACCCCAGAAAGTATTCGAGAGTCATCGAAACTGGTGATTATGGCTCATCAGCTGAGTGAGGATGCAGCACTGATGAGGCGCGAGCAGCGCTGGTGAGAAATGCGACAATCTCCAAGCATGCCACCAACAATGTCAATGGTTTTTGGCTGTTTAGGGCTTAGGTTCCATCTTGCTGAAACTATTTTGCTCTTAGGAAAGAGCCGTTGGGCTCCAAAAAGAGGCTTTCAATCATTTGGCAGTGCAAAATGGGAAGAAAAAGCGCGAAATTGCAATTTTGAAAGGAAAAGGATAATTCTTACTACCAATGCAGAATTTTAACTCCAAATTTTTACCAAGTAAATGGCAAACGCTCGGGATTATGTGAGCAAAATTTGAGCGAGATCGGGTGAAATTGGCAATCAAAATCCACCATGATAAAAAAATCGCCCTGTAATATTAAGATCCGTTTGTCTTCCGCTGAAAGAAAGACGACCTGAATAGACAGTCAGCAGCTTGGTAAAGAAAGCCAGGGTTCGTACCGTGTGTCCGTGTCTTGATTGTCTTGATTGTCTTTCCAAAATAATGGCGCAACTTTTAAACTTCCCTGAGGAATTTGTAATTTCCTGTAATTTGTAATTTTTCATTATATAATTTCCTGCCACAGTCTTTGTCTTTTGCTTTCTCTGGAGCAGTCGCTCCCTCTCCTCTCTCTCCCCTACCCTGAAATGTGCATTGTAACAGTATGTAATTTCCTGTCGCAGTCTTTGACTTTTGCTTTCTCTTGAGCAGTTGCTCCCTCTCTTCTCTCTCTATGTCCACCAGTCTTTGACTTTTGCTTTCTCTTGAGCAGTTGCTCCCTCTCTTCAAGCAATACGTTGTTGCTCTTCGTTCAGTTACGTATTGCTCTGAACGCGGATACACCTTCACCACCACTGGTAATACATACGCTGTTTGAAAGAAGCTTGAAGCGCGTGAAGAAAGGAAGATGATCTGTAAGATCTGAAGGAACATTATTTGTGGTGTCCATCTTGTACAGCCGAGCGTGAGATCGTGCGCGATATGAGAGGAGAAGCTGTGCTACGTGGCACTGGACTATGAGCAGGAGATGGCGACAGCAGCCAGCAGCACATCCCTGGAGAAGTCCTCAGCGAGTTGCCAGATGGCCAGGTGATCACCATCGGAAACGAGCGATTCCGCTGTCCAGAGGTCCTCTTCCAACCAGCCTTCATCGGCATGGAATCGTGTGGTACGTATAATTGTACGTAATTCGTAAGCAATCGTGCGGCATTATAAAAGTCAGGACTCTGTTCTTGGCTATAGGTATCCATGAGACCACCTATAACTCCATCATGCGTTGCGATGTGGACATCAGGAAAGACTTGTACGCCAACACTGTCTTATCTGGAGGCAGCTCCATGTTCCCAGGCATCGCTGACCGCATGCAAAAGGTAAGTAGATGTACTGTACCTCCTGCATTATTGCATCGCTTGCATCCCTGACTCAACAGC